>PVIH01011109.1:0-71072 GCA_004025045.1 Sigmodon hispidus | reverse complement strand
TTCAAGGTCCCTTCCCCCTCCCACCACATCTGGTCATTTTTCTTCTCTGCAACTCCCCATCCCCTCCCTGGGCAGGGAGCAGACAGTCCTATGGTCCCACTGACCCAATAATGCTTGGATCAGTCTTCACTCCTGGCCAAATCCAGTTTTGTCCCCCCTCCCTCAAGAGTGAGTCAGGTGTTCCTATAGTTGGACTGGGAGATTTTTAAATGATGTAATATATTAAATAATATATTATTCTGAAAAATATTACTGATATACATTTGAGAAACATACAAATATGTATATCATGCTATGGGTATGTACCAATGTTTTAATACATATTGGCATTTTACATTTTTAAGGACAAAAATTATTTTTATAAAAAGATCTCATAGATTCAAGGTGACTAGTCAAAACAGAGTCATGATTTTATGTAATTAATACTTTGACCACATTTTTTTGTGTTCTTCAAACATTCTGGGTCAGCTTGATCAATAATATTGTAATCTTGTGCATAAAGCCTTTGGCACAGGCCCTGGTTTATTGTAATCTTTCATTATTTCCATAAGCAGCTTAGTGAGAAACCTACTGATCCATGGAATTTTTTTGTAATCCATTTGAGGTCCATGGAAAATTCCCTTAGATACTGGCTTTACTATTTGTGTGTGTTACTTTATTTTATTGTTTTAAATTAATTTTTTAATTATTTGGAAAATTTTCATCATTCCCCCCAATCCTACTCATTTCCCAATCCTTTCATATCTGCCCTCTACCCTTCTAACTCCCTCTCCCCCCAAAATTCACTTGTTTCTAAAGAGTTCTTCTACCCTGTTGCTGCCACTGCTACTGACATCAAAACCCAGCATCTTAGCTTTTCAGGGCGAACTGAAGACCAGTAGCTCTTCAGGAACCTCCCTGTCTGCTCAAATGTATATCAGCACCAGGGATAGTCTCATGGACTGAGCAGCTCCTGGGTTCTCAGCATCTCTAGTATTCAGATGGCGATTGTTGGAACCCAGACCATATCAAGTACATCAGTCTCATAAGTAACTGTCTAGTATTTGCTTATTTTGTTGGTTCTGTTCCTCATGGGAACACTGACTAATCCAGGATTCCAATGCAAAGGAAACCAAATAGGGCTTTGATTATGTCCCAGGAAAACAGAGGTGCACCAAAGCTCCGAGGTTCTGAGAATCTTGGAGGTGGAAGGAAGTGAAAGGTTTTTAGAAAACTGTGAAAATAAAAAAAAAAAAGTAAAACCTTGTGATATTAGGAGTCTTCCCAAGCAAGAATAAGACTGAGCTAGGAAGTTGCAGACATTAAAAGGCTGTGAAGTCAACAGGACAGAAATTAGCATACATGTCAAAGCTAAGAGCTATGGGTTGAAACCATGCAGGGCATGGAGAAGTGGTCAGAAGTCTGAAAGACAAACACAATGCAGATGAGGAAAGGCTGAGACAGATAGAGAACAGATGTCTGAAAGAGTGGTAGAGGCACAGATTGATGCTTGCAGACATGTCCTTTAGGACAGCTGGGTGAGCACAGCCATGGGGGATTCCATCCATCATGAGCCTCTGCCGTAGCACCATTGTGCTGGACAGACAAGCAAACTGTCATAGCCACAACATAGACAAATCAGCCTCTCGTCCCAGTAGGTATCAAAGAAACCAAAGGAAGACCAGATATAGTATCTACTACATAAAGCATTCAAAGAAATGGTATTAACAGAAAATGCCTCAGAAAGTTTAAAAAAAAAAGGAAAATTTATAGTTAAAAATCAATAGTTAAAATTTTACTTAGGGAATAAAACAATGAAAAGTGAAATTGTGAGGAGAATCCTAGGGAGAACCCTGCTGACCAACTCAGCTACCACCCAGGCCCAGATACAGGGTCTTGAGTTGGTCCATTCCAACATATATCCCATCTGTGAGCTACTGGAGCACATGAAGAGGCCAATCATTGTAAACCATAGCCATAGGATAACTCAGGGCAACAGCAGGATATTCTAGAGAACTTTTATTGAGGGTCTGGTATTGATGGGGTACCAGATGCCAGAGGTCTTGAACCTGAACAACATATTAGCACAATGAACATTTGTAAGAAACACTGTTTGGACATTTTTTAAAAAAAATTTAGTTGTTTACTCCTCTTTATAGAAATGTATTTGTATTGATTTCATTTTTTTAATTTTTTACTCAGCTTTAATAGCTATCAATTCTTTACTCTCCTTGTTCTAATTGTACTTGTGCATGCTGATATTTTTAAAAGCCATGTTGCCAAATATGTTGCACACATAAATGGAACATTGATGAATCTCACAAACATAATACTGTGTAAAAGTGGAATAGATAATTTTGGTTAAAAAAAACATGGCACAGATCTACATAGTGCTAGAAGTTAGGGTTGTTGAAATTTATAAATACAGAAAATTGATCTGAAATGGGTGAGGCCTTGCATTCAAGTAGTTTCTCCTTTTTTCCCTTCTGCAAAAATAGTGTGAGCACTCCAACCTATAACAATGTAGAAGCATAAATACTGAGAGATATTTTCTCCCCATTTCTAGCTGTAGAGTTCATTCCTCCAGGATGGGGTTAGTGATACTGTCTTCTGCTAATGTGTCAAGTTGCCAGTGTCATGCAATGACCTGGATTTCTCTTTATCTCTTTTACAATCTTGCAGGCAGACATCATTCTACTCATACTTCATTTCTCATTACATTACCTTATTATTGTGCAATAAAAATGTTCAATTTTGTCATAGAGTTGCTCATTGAGTGTTCTGCCTTGAACAAAATTATCACTAAATTGGACCATGAAAGGACCTACTTTTAAAATTATATAATATTTTACACATGCAATGACACAGTTTTGAAGCCATTAATGAATCAGCCATCTCCATGTGACACATTTTAGCACTTAGCACATTGCTATAAAGCTTTGGTACATTAAATAAACTTTTAAGTGCAATATCTTTCACAGACCCTTCTTTTCTGTCTTATTACCACTCTCTTTGTTCTTTGTTCTCTCCCGAATAAATTCTCTAGAAGTTAGTATGCATTTTACAATATTTTTATGAAATTTAGAATGAATGGATTATCTTTTCTTTGTAAAAGAGTTTCACCATGTGGTCCTGGTTGGTAGAGAACTTGATGTGCAAACCAGGGTAGCCTAAAAATCACAGCCAACACTCCCTCTGATGTTCAACATTTTTTTCATAAATTGTTAAATATATATTATATAAAAGATAAATATCTACCCTTATATTTTTAATTATTTGTCTGTATAGAGGTGAGTATATCCACATAAATACAGATGCCCACAAAAGCATTAGATCCCTCTGGAATTAGAGTTACATACAGTTTTAAGATGTCACTCATGAATCCAGGAACTGAACTGAAGTGGGTTTCAATAGCACCAAGTTTTCTTAACTCTGGGCCTTCTCTCCAGTGCTGTCCCTATCCTTTTGCATTTGGACTTTTACACACTTGCTGTACTTTAGATACACAAAGAAGACCTATTGTAGTAGAGTCTTGCATTTTATGACTATGACATAGTTAATTTATCCAATTCTATATTGTCTGTAATGTTAATAGCTGTCTGATTTACAGCAACAGTGCAGAAGTTGGGTTGAGCTGGGTGTAACTTGCATTGCAGCAGCCTCTCCAGACATGGGCTAGATATCCCACATTACTTGACTAGATCTTATTTGCATTCTTCTCAGCAGGAAACAAGAGCTCTCATTTCTCTCTGTGCCCTCAAACATTAGGTTTCATTAGATATTTGAACTTTGGTTATATATTACTTAATATTAAGCAAAAAGCATGGTTGACTTGCCTCATCTATATTTTCATATAATTTTACAAGGAGAAAAATACAGTTCTGTCTTATTGTAAAACCTCTAACATGTTCTTACTACTAGCTTCACATGTGTCTTACACAGTATCAGTTATTTAACATAACTTTCCTATCTTAATGGCCTCTTGAAATGCTTTATAGTGCTGAATATTGTTGGTGGTAATCTCTGAAGTTTGAGTTAGTTTTGTTTTGTGCTTTGACAGCATTTCATATTTTTTTTGACACTCCACAAGAGGTATGGTTGATGCTCACAACACTTCCAAATGTGCCAATGGATGCTCACCCTCTGGGGAGGACAAAAAGCCATCACTCTGCTGTAGGGAGTCCATATCTGTTATGTCTGCCAGCTCCCCAGTAATGACACAGAGACATTATTAATTATGAAAGTTCAGCTGGTAGCTTAGGCTTGTTTCTAATTGGGTCTTAAAACTTATACTAATTCATTTCTGTTAATTTACCTTGCCTCATGGCTTTATTACCTTTACTCTGTACTGCCCATGCTGCTATCCTGTTTCCTCTGTCTCTGGTTGGCAGAGACTCTTTGTGTCTCTGTTCTTCCTCTTCTCAGTGTCCTCTCTGCACCCTCAATCCTGCTCATGGCCATTCAGCTTTTTATTTAACCAATCAGAGTGACAAATTTGCAAAGAGAACAAAAATATGATTCCACAACATTCTACAGATTGAAGAACATGAACACACGGACAGAGATTGATTCCCCTAGGGACTCCCAGCAGTGACACCCACACATAACAACATTTATAAGCAACAGAATCAACCCAATGCCTGACTATACCAGTCTCTGGAGATAAGACTGTGCCTGAAGGAGGGTGAAGGCTGAATCTGCCACAGAGAATTTGTGACTGCTACTTTGTTGGAACCTGAGGGAGCTTGAGTACACTTTTGCTATAAACCATAGTGAAACAATCTTCTTATATTCCAGCAAGCCACACTCAGCAGGACTCTGGCTATTCCTGCATAGTTCTTATTAATCCCATGCTGCCTCTTGGATATTTGGTACCACATTCAATTTCTACTCAATTACTTCTCTTAAAATGTGGTCCTTCCTCCTGCCCTTGCTGGGGAGGAGATAAAGAGATGTGGAGAAGAGAGTGTGACTGGTAGGTGCGGGAGGGGGAAGGGAGCTTGAACAAGATAAAAAATATGACTTTAGTCATAATAAAAAAGAAAATAAATGTGGTTCTTTATTCTCCTTTACAATTATACTGGCAAGACGAAAGCACAGCTTGCACGTCCTCTCTATAGCTCCTGGGATAGCATTTCATCCCAGTATTCTTTCTTTTTAAGTTAGTGTGTGCTAACTATACAAAACAATAAGGTTCCTTCTGATTTTTTAGTTGCATGTGCACATAATATACTTTATCTTGAAGCAGCAGTGCTCTTTGCTCTACTCTGGTGGATTCAAAATCAGCTGGGGCAGATACTTATTCATTCACACTAACTTTTACTTTTTATGGCACATCTGTTTTAATTATATGTAAACATCTTTTCTAGAAGGTATTGAACTCATCCTTTTATTGCATTGATAAGAACCATATAACATACCCAACTGTTCTCTAAACAATTGGCAGAGAGTTCAAAGCAGCCCCAGTTGGTTTAGAGCAAGCATTAGATAATTATTGTTCATAGATTTGGTCTAATGCATCATCTGGTTGGTTGAGAGGCTAAGAGTGGCTTCTAATATTGACTCTTAAAATGTTATTATATTGGAAAAAAGTCAAAAGAAGAGACTATTCCATGGTCCATAAACATTAAAATAGTATTCAAGTTTCAGTATGAGTCAATAGCATCTCATTTGAACACAGGGTGGTTCACTAGCTGTCATTTATATTGTGTTATAATGACAGAGATTTACAGTTGTGAATGAAATCATATGGACTGCAAAATTGCAAGCATTTATTAACTAGCCATCTAGAGTAAAACTTACTGAACTCTGGTTTAAATGAAACTTTTAATCTGTTGGAAAGATATACTTTCCCTGAGCATGATGTATAGTCAAGGGTGTAGAGCATATCAGGTCACTGTTGGCAGAGCCTTGGGTCGTTATGACTAAGTGAAGGCCCGCAACAGTGTCAGCCTTATGAGAAATGTTATGGTGGCAGGTTTGTTTCCCCTCTGCTCCCACCTCCTCTTCATGTCACTTATTTTGTCTGCCACTAACACGATGGTCATTCTGGAGCCTCCTTATTACATTGTCACCTTTTCTACTGTCTTCTCACTTCTAGTGACTGAAGGTTAAACTCTTAAGCACTATTCAGTACCACATGGGCTCTGGTTCCTTCTTTTTAATTTTTTTCATATTTTTCTCTCCTGTATTACATTATGACTGAAGTTCCCCCCATCTACTCCTCCTATTTTTCTCCCTTCTCCTCCAGATACACTTTTGCATTTCCCTTCAGAAAAGAGTACACTTCCAAGGAATATCAACTGAATTTGGCATAGCAAGTTACAATAAGACTGGGCACATACCTCATATCAAGGCCTACTGAGGCCAATCAATAGAAGGAAAAGAGTCTCAAAAGAAGGCAAAAGAGTTAGAGACAACCTCCGCTTCCACTGCTTGGAGTTCCATAAGAACACATCGAGCTACACAACCATAGCATAAATTCAGAGGACATAGGTCAGACCTACACAGGCCCCCTGTCAATTCAGTCTCTATGAACCCCTAGGAACCCTGCTTAGTTGATTCTTTCTGCGGGCCATGATCTTGTGGTGTCCTTGATATTTCTGGCTTCTACAATTCTTTCTCCCTCTTTTCACAGCAAAGAAAATTATCAGGCTGATAAGAGGGTTTATGGATGAGAAAAAGACTCTGTGAGTTGTTCTCTAGACAGGAAGATAAAAATCTGGGATATATGAAGGACTGTAAAAACTAAACTGCCTATAAACAAGTGACTTAACAGGATCCTCAAAACATTAAAACAGAATTGCTGTGTGACTCAGCCTTACCACTCCTGAGCATATACCCAAAGGACTCTAAATTCTACTGTCGCAATATTTGTACCTGTGTCCATGCAGAACAATATTCACAAATGTCAAGGAAATACAATCAGCCTAGGGATCTATCAGGAGATGAATAGATGATAAAAATATGGCATCTATATGCACTAGCATTTTAGTCAACCATAAAGAGAAATAAAATAATGAAATTTTCAGGAATCTGGATAGATTTGTACATTATTATAATAAATGAGGTGACCCAAATTTGAAAAACACTTATTCTCTCTCTTATGTTCTTTCTCATATATGTGCTCATAAGTGTGCTGAGGCATGAAACTTGAAAGGGTACCATGGGAGGTAGAAAAGAGGGTACAAGAGAAGGGGTAGGGAGTGAGTTGTCAATAATGTGGCAAGAGTACATGTGACATGGACAGGACAACAATGGGGTAGAAAAATACATATGATGCATGGCACAAGAATCAGAGAAGAAGAACCCATGAAATAATACATATTAAAATGTCCTAGAGTAACCCATTATTTTATGTTAATTTGAAAATATAAAAGAACAGTTACAGAAAAATTAACCACCCAGTGCATTGAGAGAGGATGCATTTTGTATGTGAGGGATGGAGTGAAGAAACACTGAGAAAGGTCAATCCATGGTTAGGGAGAAGGCTTTTACTGTAGGTGTGGGGGGGGGTGGAGAGAAGAGAGACTAGCAATTACCAGGGCTATGGGAGTAAAGAAGACAGCAAATATGAGGGGACAGTCCTTCCAGTTGAAGGGGTTATGCTGTATCAGGAGGAAGACGGGTTAATTGGAGCGGCCTGGGAACTAATACAGGACTCTGGTCTATTGGAGGCTTGTTTGAGTTCATAGAGAACGAGATGTCTTTTCCAGAGGTTAGGGGACTTTTGAAGCAGATCAAGTAATGGCTTCTCCTGGCAATCAGACACTCACTTTACAAGGATCTTGAGCAATGCTGAGTGTTTAATAGGTCAGAGTCTAGTCTAGTCTTGGTTCAGTCTGATCTAAGCCCAGGTTGCCATTTGGGGGTCTTGGGACCTGACCTATGTATGCTAAGCCAGTAGGAGACTGCATGGGAAGCCTAAAGAAACATATCTTATTTCTTTGCAAAGTGTGTTACAGTGGCAGATGTGAGGCATGACATTGGACAAGCAGATGGTCATTTTTTAATAAAAGGAATGACTCACAGTGGCATTATTTAATTTTTAATTGCATAATTCAAGACTAATTTGTAAAGATTAGTGAGGTAAAGCAGCATTGCAAATTCAATTGTGTAACTAGAATTTATTATTCTCTCCTAATGGGTTTAAATTATGTATTCTTTTATTTTACATTTTTGGCATAAACTGATATTTGAGATAAAATATTTTTGGCTGTCCTCTCTCAAGTGCACACAACCATAATGGACTAAATTGTGCCTGCTTGGCAGGGTTTCTCCATGAAACACATGGCAGGTGAAACTTTTGTAACACCTGTGGGTTCAGCATTGCTGTGTAAGTCAAGAGAATATTAGAAAATCTTCATAAAGTTTATAATCTTCACAGACCAAGGTGGTGTGGGAGCCATTTTCATGTTACAAAAAAATTGTCACACAAAAAATGTAAAAAAGAGAACACTGTTTATGTTTCTTATGGGAAGCCAAGTCCTCATTGTTAAGAATGGTCTTATTATCTCAAAACTGGATAGGAAAGATTTGATAGAAGAAAAGTAATATCAAGAAACCTGGTAGAGGGACTAGAGAGATGGCTTCCATTAGAGCAGTTATGATGCCTAACAGTGCTTGTAGTGCAGGCATAAGTGGCTGAAATTAGATCCCAATGTTCATATAGGAAGCTGGAGGTGGTTGTGGACATGGCAGTAACCCCAGTATTATAGGGAGTAAATATAGAAATGCCAGAGCTAGCTGGCTCCACAGTGTCAGTGGGGTCTGTGTCTCAAAGGAATAAAGCTTAGAGACTGAATAGGATACCAGACATTCCCCTCTGACTTTTGTACACACAGGTGTGCATCTGCACATGCACATGAAAACAGTGTGTAAACACACACACACACACACACACACAAAACTTGGAACACTGTAAGAAGACTTATTGCATATTATCAGATCTGTTCCTGAGCAATGTCTCTTTCTTTGTGCATTATTGTTCATGCCTCACTGGAGAGTACACTTCTACAAAGAATAAAAGTCCCATGCCAGAACGTAAGCCAACTACATCAGCTTCCTACATTTTGCTACCATTTTCAGTTCCACAGCACACACAGAGAAATTAATTTTGAATCACATTGACATCTAATTACTTGTTACTCATGAAATGTGTCTTAATTTTTTGAGTCCATGCCCTTTATTAAACATGTTTTCTTTTGGTTTTTACTAAATTAGTTCAAAATCATTATTAGAAGGCTATGAGAAATGAGGCTGGCCCATGAGCAAGAAATACTTATAGATTAATTGAAAAAAAATAATTCAGGCTTGTGTCACTTGGTTAAATCTGGAAAAATATGGGAAAATTTTAGTAGCTGAATGAGATTTATGGAATCTCAGAGCAGAGGCTGGGTGTCCATGAAATTCTCTACAGATTATTTTTGAAATATTTCCCAGTACTAGAAATGTAAGCTCTCACAATAATGTGTCAATGTCACTATTCTTAAAAAAAACAAAAAAAAACAAAAACAAAACTTTTGTTATATTTATCTAGTGTTCTCTCTGTCTCTCTGTCTCTCTCTCTGTCTCTCTCTGTCTCTCTCTCTCTGTCTCTCTCTCTCTCTCTCTCTCTCTCTCTCTCTGTCTCTCTCTCTCTTTCCCTGGAGGAAGGGGGGATCTGGGAGCATACTCATGCCATGGTACTCCTAGAGGTCAAAGGACAACTCATGGGAGTCAGTAGCCTCCATTTGGATCCCAAAGATTGAACTCAGGACCTCAGCCTGGTAATGAGTACCTTAACCACTGGGCCATACAGCCAGGTCCATTGATTTTTTTAACAGCATTGTTTCAGTTCTTTGAACATCAGTTTTGATTGTGAATCCAGAGAACTCACATTTGTCTAAACAATACTATTTTTGTAGCTACCTGATTTCTATTTGTTATGTGCTTCCATTTTAAGGTGTTGGTTGTATCGTCCTTGAAATGTGAAAGGTATTGGTAATATAAGTAAGAAAAAATATCCCTCTACCTTAAGCAATGGTTTTCTGAAACTGAAGACTAATCTTATGACTTCTAATTTCATTTGCGTGACTCATGTAGTTTCTTCTTTTAAGAAATATATGCTCCAAATTGGTAGTGCTCAAAATGGTTATTTATGTAAAACAGTAGGAGTCACTTCGAAAGAGCTATTTCCCAAGCTGAAATGAAAAATGATGCTAAACAAACAAAAATACAAGCAGATTGATGAGCATTTTCTCAGACATTTCATTACTACAGGAGTAGTGTCCTGTGCCAGCTAGGAATATGGAACTCTATGTGGTGTAAACCAGAGCGATGGTGTTTGATCAAGATGTTACACACTGAGCATTGAACAGAACCCTTGCAGCCACCTGTTCTGTTGGAAACTTTGGCCCTTGAATTTGTGAACTTTGATTTCCTCATAGTAGCCTCTACTGTACATGCAGATGTCTAGGGTTAAAAATGAAGCTTCACCCACAACTCATGTTGTGCTAAGACCTTCCTGCTGGAGGAACAGAATAAAAGCCTTTTAGAAAGCATCCATCATTCCGGACATTCTTCCATGGAAGAAACAGATAGAGATACTCTTATCTGGAGCAGACCCACTGGGTCAGGTACTGTTCTCTTGAGGAAGAGAGCTCATAGAATGAACACATAAGCAACTTACTAGATAGTCTTTCACAAATAGAGTCTAGGTGTCTAACAGTGACTGTCTTCACAATAGATAGGCTGGGAGTCTGTCTGGTAGTTTACAATGTCAGATACCTCAGCCCCCGTGACTAGTGACTACTGCTTTAGTCTCTGTGAGCCCATATGTACCCAGCTTCATTGACTCAGTGGGCCATGCTCTCCTGTGTCCTCCATACCCTCTTGCTTCTACTATCTTTCTGCCTCCTATTTCCCCAAGATTACCATGCTTGGTTCTACTTTAGGTCTTGGCACTATCCAGTCTATGTTCTGGGACATCCAAGCAGTGTTAGGCAGGGGTTCTCACCTGTGGAGTGGGCCACATGTTAAATCAGGCATCGGTTGGCCTCTCTCTAAAGTTCTATACCACCATATCTTGCATGCAGGGCAGATTATAGGTCCAAAGTTTTGTGGCTGGGATGGTGTGCTCATTTCTCTTTTGGTAACCTGCGAAGTCCCTTCTCAAAGACACTAAAGACACTAAAACATAGGAATGAAGTTTCTCCATGCAGGCACCAGCTCTATTTCTCTACACTCAGTGAGCTGTGTGGATGTTGTCCTCAGTAATGGGTCCCCATTCTCAGTTTGTCAAGACAAACTCTGTCCACACCATCCCTCAAATGCCCCCCCCCAATTTCAGCTATCTCTTCTTGTCTTCTCTGTGATCACGTCTGACTCGATTTCACCCCCACCAACTCCAGTCCACTTGTAAATTCTATTTTATTTTCCCTTCCCAGGGAGATATGTAAGTTTTAGTATTCTTTGGAGATACCTAGTATATATTATAAGTTTAAAAGGGAGAGATTAATTTTCAGAGTAGAGGCTCTATGAAAGCCATGGTGTTTTCTTTTCCTGCTCTTCTTTCTTTTCTAGGTTTTGTGAGGAGGACTTCTGGATCACCTATTTACCCAGTACGATGTTTCTACCCATGACTATGTGTGGTAATATATTTTATATTTAATAAAATCAGCCTGGAATATCAGAGGACAGAGCCATCTCTCCAGACCCTCCCCCTTTTTGAGACACGTTTTTATTTTTTCTTTCTCTGTATAATAGTCCTGGCTGTCCTGGAATTTACTTTATAGACCAGGCTGGCCTTGAAATCAGAGATCCTACTGCCTCTGCCTCCAAAGTGCTGGGACTAATGGCATGTACCACCTCAGCCTGGCTTGACTGTGGGTGAATCTGTTCTCTGATATTTCAGACCGGTTTTATTAAATATAAAATATATCACCACAACTATCTTTTCCAACATTTCTCACAGTAGCCTTATCTTCTCTCTAAGCTGCAGCAGTCGAGACTATAAAGTCTTATCTTCTGGCATGTGTCTGTGTGCATATGTGTCTGTGTGCATATGTATATGTGTGCATATGTGTATGTGTGCATGGATGCAGACATATGTTATTTAATCTTAAATATCTCTAATAAAGTTGATGTTTTTCTTACTTTGCACAAACCGACGTAATTATTTTCATATCTTGTGACACTTTGAATCTGTAATCTTCCTGCAGAAGAGGTGGAGGAAGAATTTTAGGACCAGTGGTGTCAAGGGCACCACAAGAAAACTCACAGAACTAACTAACCTGGTCTTGTAGGGGCTCACAGAGACTAACCCAACAACCGGGAGCCTGCATGGAACTGACCTAGGCCCTATGTATATGTTGTAGTTATGTAACTTCGTCTTTGAGTGGGACTTCGAGTAATGAGAACAGGGGATGTATCTGACTCTGTAGAATAATTTTGGGATCCATTTCTCCTGCAAGATTGCCTCATTCTACCTTGGTGGAGGAGGAGGTGCCTGGTCTCTCCATGGCATGATAGACCAGGACTGAACTGACTGATAGCCATGGGAGGTCCACTTGTATCCAAAGAGAAACAGTGTAGCAAGAGTGGATGGAATAGGGTGGGGTAGGAAGAGGGGAGGAAAGGAAGCCTTGACTAGAATGTCAAAACATGAAAATAAAAAAAATCAAGTTGCCATCTGAATAAAATGTCTTGCACAATGTATAGACTGCATTCCTCACTTTTCATGAGAATAAAGTTAGTGAGTAGTTTGTAAAACCAGCTCCTAAGAGGCACCGAGCTCTTGGAAAGCCTACAAGATAGTAAATTTCTAACAGGATTTCCGAACGGTTCTTTTCTCTCTTACTATTTTAAGTCCTTTATTTCATCTTAAGTAGGTCTTGCTCCATAATGCAAGAGGTCATAAATCTCCACTATGCTTTAATAAATCTTCTCATTAAGAAAGAGGAACAGTCCTCTTGTTCCACTTCACAGACTGACAAAAGGAACAGGAATTTTGAACAAGAAACTTAGCAGCAACCCTAGCGAGATGATTAACCAAAGCTTCCCTTTTCGAGCTTTTGTGCTTGCTTCATGTGATGCTTGTTAAATTCGGGGAGTAGTAATATGATCAAGTGTGTGCTACATGAAAGGAGACCAAAGCTGCCCCTGAAAAACCTACTCCAATTTGCATATGTGGCAGAGACAGTGCTAAGGGTCTAACTTTGTAGATTGTGTTGCAGATTCAAGGGATAACATCATGACAAAGTGACTAAGGACTAGGACAATAGTAAGTCTTTCTACTCATCGACCTATATGCTCTTGAATTTAGACTTATTCACAAGGATGCCTACTAATCCATGTAACATTTCATGGTGGTGATTTCCATGGCAATGATGAGGCTGATTTAAAGTCCTACTTTGCATTTCTATTTTTCTTCTTCTCTAGAAAACATCTTTTTATACATCCACAACTCTGACTTTGAGAGGCAAAAGTCTTTCATAGAGATTTTCCTGCAAAGTTAACTTACTGTTTCAAAGATTTCGTCCTGATATTTGGTTGACCTGAGCTAAAGATGCCTTCTGTAAAGAAATGACAAAAGACTGAACAAAGCCACACCTGTCTTTAATCCCAAGTCTCAGGAGGCAGAGGCAGGTAGATCTCTGAGTTCAAGGCCAGTCTGGTCTGCAGAGTGAGTTCCAGTACAGCCAGGGCTACACAGAGAAATCTTGGTCTCTAAAAAACTAAAGGAACCTTGAACTGACACTGTGGATCCCACTCCCTCTAGAGGGACACCTGACTCAGTCTTGATGTTGGGGGGAAGAAACTGAATCTGCCAGCAGTGGATGCTGAACTGAGCAATAATGGGACCTTGGGACCTCCTGCCCTTGCTGGGGAGGAGATAGGGAGATGTGGAGAAGAGAGAGTGACTGGAGGGGGTGGAAGGGGGAAGAGATCTTGAATAAGGATATACACAGATAGGAAATGTGACTTTATTCATAATAAAAAAAGAAAGAAAAAAAAAACAAAACAAAAAGGAAAAACAATTTTAAATACAGGAAAATCTAGCCCACCTTCACTTCAGCATTTCTTGTCCCTCTGAGGAGCAAACAATCCTCAATTTCCTTGTCAATTCAATGCCCTGCTAGGTGTGACTCACTGCCCTGGCTTTCTTTCTAGATTCAGAGCTGAGATTCTGAGTCTGTCTTCTTCTTCTTTTTTTTTTTTTTCCTTTGAATTTAGTTCCCAAGGCTTGGTTACAGCATATAGCTCACTTACCTTGTTTTATTAGTGAATAGATCTTACAGTTCCCTTCTTTTCTGCTGATACCACTGAGAAAGCTACATTGATGGAAATTTTCTTGTAGCCCTATGTCGCAGACAGGTGTACTCTTGTAAACTGAACAAGATGTATCCTTATCATCTCTAAAAGGCCATATGTACCTCAGAAGACCTCCAGTCAGAATTGTTATTGTCAGTTCTCTGCCTATCTGAGATCTCCTTTGGGTATTTGTCACAGAAAATAGTGCTTTTCTTTGTTTTAGCTACAAGAGTTACTCAATACTTCGCCCCTGCTGTGTGCTCTAGTTTGAAAGCATAAACTTGTGTGACTGTAAAGATTGCCATGTCCCCAAGTAGTCTTAACCCCAGAGGCCATAGGATTTCAGTGTTTATTGCTGCTGTTTCTTTACCTAGAACTGTGTACTATATCACATCCTCTGGGAGAGATTGTACCACTGCCTGGTGAGTTCATTTAATAGAGTGGGAAGGAGAGATATGTTTATTGTACCTGGATGACACTGATATCTGCTCTTTGAGGTTGAAAAAAGTTTTTGTCACCTGGACAAAGAAAAATTATAAGTTGATCATGGGGATACAGGGAAATTAAAATTTTCATATTGTTGTAGTCAGTCTCATAATAATTTTTTTTTAAAAAATAAATACTTAATGTTTATGAGGCACATTGGATATATCCAATTTCCAAAGGGCCCATGAAAATTTGTTGTTACTTTCTCCACTCACTGTTTATAGAAATTAGAAGCAGAAAAGTTAAGAAATCTATTTATGACCAGGTGATAGTAAGAAGCCAGGCTGTGATTCAAATCCAGTTTTCTTGGCATCAGGGTTGGTGCTTTTATTTGAGAAAATAGCTACCTAATTATGATGGCGAGTCATTTTTAGTAACTTAGAAACTACAGAAAACATACTGAACATTCAGAGGCAAGAGAAATAGCTTGGTAAGTAAAGATATTTGTTGCCCAAATCTAGTGACTTGAGTTCAATCCCTGGGACCCATGTATAGGTGGAAAATGAATGATGATTCCATCATAAACAAAAATTTTATATGTTGTAGATGCTTGATAAGATGCTCATTTTAACAGTAATATAGTTGTATTACATAGAATATTAAAATTACTGCTCCTTTTGGTCCCAATTTTATCTGGAAGCACTGCTCAGCCAATTAAGTGGAAATTTATGGACTATTGCACTTAACATATGCTCCCTAGCTTGAATACCCTTAATACTTGGTTTCATACTTTACTGCTACTACTTATATTTGGACTTGGAACCACTGACACTTTCTCACAAAATCATCCTATATTTGGACATATTTTGTCCACTATTTTAGAGCATTGTCCAAGCAGCAGTGTTCATGCGAGGAAGAAAAGCCCAATACTCTGTGTATTTTTCTGATATCACCACTGTCTCCTCTTGTCTGCTGATAATTGTCCCTGGTAGCTCAGCTGCCATTGCTCTGTGACCTTCACTAAACACTTGGGATCTTCAGAGTCCAGGATTATAATTGCTTGTTTTCTCCTGAAGTACTGGAGACTAAGCCTTCCAGAGTAGTGTGCTTGTAAACAAACCAGAAGAGACTCCAAACCAACGATACACAATTGCATCAGCATCATGAGAGGTGTGAAAAATCAAGGCAGCATGACTCCTCTAAGAGATTGAGACTCTACAACTGATTAACTCAAAGGAGAATACCAAATAACGATTTCAAAATTTTCTGGTGAAAATGATGAGTGGCCTGAAAGATGATACAAACAAGCAAAGAAAATTAGTACAAGAGCCAGACAAAGAAAAGTCAGCATCATAGAGCCCTGAGTCAGTAGAAAGGATAAAGAAGTCAGTACCCATGGAGACCAAACTCAACAGAATGGAAAAAGGAAGTCAGCAACATGGAGCCCAAGGTCAACAGAGTGGACAAAAATGTCAGCAACAGGGAAAAAGCCTTAGAAAGGAAATTGTGATTTTTAAACAAAAATACATGGAAATTTTAGAAACACTGCTGAATCAAGAAAATTAATTGGAAAGCATCACCAATAGACTCAAACTAGCTGAAGAATGATTATCAGAGATGGAGGACAAGGTTGGTGAAATACTCAAGTATCAGTGATGAAACGATAATGAACATGAGCACGATGTTTAGGAATTCCAGCATACAATCTAGAGAGCATATGTAAGATCACAAGGCAGAACCAGGTACAGAGGTACATCTGAAGGCACAGAGAACCCCTTGAATGAAGTTATAGCAAAAAATATCCCACGTCTGGAGAACTAGACACACAAACACAAAATGCAGCTGGAACTTCACCTAGATATGACCAACAACCTCTTCACAATAGAGAACAAGCCTGTTTTACTCACTGGCCTTAGCTGTTTCCAGCAGCCTGATTCTTCAGTGCCTCTGTTAAACACTCACTGTCAACAAAAGTTGATATGATATGTATTTTTAAAGTATCAAAGCCAGACATGACACACTGTCAGATTATGTTCCATCTAATCAAGCATGCATAGATGTTGATGGCATTTTTTTGTATATTTTTCATAAAAATCGATTAGTTTGCACTTTTTGATGATAATCTCTCATTGCTTATCCGTAACATATTTTATAATCCCCACTTTCTCTTTTCTTTAAATCACTCCGGTTTCCCTTCATGTCTGTCATTCCCTGATGTCACTTTGGAGAGTGAGTTTTACTGTTTCATCCCCTGTTTTAAGGTGGGAAACCTAGTACGATCAGCAGAAGCCCGAGGACATTCCTAATGTTTGCGACATTCCATCTTCACACTCAGTTCGCAGCGTTTGGTTTTGTGGTGGCAGCTGTGTGGTCCCCCAGCCCTGTTTTCCTCTAAACTTTCCAGCTTTAATAAATCTGGGTATGAGCAAAGGCAGCAGCTGTAAAGTTTTATTTGGGACTGCTCTGATGTGACTGCATTGCCACTCTCCCTGAAGCTAGATCTAAACAGTGAGTGCAGCTTTGTAGCCTTTACATCCAGATACAGGTTAAAGGCGTTTTGTCGTCTGTCATCAGAATGTGCCTACAAAGGATGCCATCTGTTAAATGACTTACTGTAAGAGAAACAGACCACATGATAGGCTGTTAGGGGCCAAATCTTTTCTAACTGAGCATTCCAAAAAGGAGCCCTGCCTGTGCCAAGGGTATGTGTTAGCATTAGAATTGCAATTAGAGGCAAACAAGCTTGTTTCTGGACACATTCTAAATAGATACTTATTGCTATCACTTTTAAAACACATCAGTTTTCATATCTTTACCTTGATCTATGAGGAAGTGGGGGAATAGACAATCTGTCTCTAACTCCAGACATAGAACTTAAAATGTTTTTGCTTTAGGTTACTTCTAAATCAGTGGCTCTGAGAGTCTCTTCATCACAGTTCTCTCTACTACATAGACATATACTTTAAAATTTTAAATTACATTTATGTGTGTGTGTGTGTGTGTGTGTGTGTGTGTGTGTGTGCTCATGCATGTTGCAGGAAGAGTGGGGCTGTGTCATGTGATGGCCAGTGTGGACAACAGAGAAGAACCTGAAAGCATCATTTTTCTCCTTCTACATGGGTCCAGGGACTGAAGTTGGATCATCAGGTGTGGTGCCAATCACCTTTCCACACTGAGCCATCCTTCAGGCCTTGGGAATGTACTTTGATTCCACCTCTTTGGGGAAGGATCTTTGATTAAAGCCTAAGATTCATAGGAATTTGGAGACAGGTTAATTTTTGATCTTCAGTGCAGTATGAGTGCTTTCTTGCATTTTAAAGAGCAGGAGATGAATTTTTTTCTGTTTCAATATAACCTACAATATTTGGAAAATAAAAGTAAGCATTACCAACAAGGTTTTTTGAGTAATAACTATTAAGAATAGTGCAGTTGGGCAAAATGTGGAATCACGTGCTTGTCAACAGGGAATTAGTCTGTTACAAGATTTTACTGCAGCCTATTGATGTGCTGGGGAATAGAAGAGCTTTCTGATTACTTAATGCACTTTCATCCTTTGGTCTTTTATTATTAATTCATAAAATTAATTCACTCCCATGCCATTCCATTACCTTTTTATTTTTTCAAGACAAGTCCTAGACAAAGTGAGACTCAGTTTTATGGGACTGTGTGAAGAATGATGTACATGTAATGAGTTCAGCTGCATTGTTTTATTATGGCTTCTAAAAGAAGGGAAAGGAAAGTGCCATTTAAAAAAGGAGCTGCATTGTTGCTCTGGTAGAATGCGTATAGGCATCAGAGGCATCAAAAGTGAATCAGAAAGTAATGTGCATGCAACCGTAAGAGAGCGGAATTTACAATTTATCAATTTGTAGTAAAATGTTTTTGGCCTTTTAATTATTGTGCATACTTCCAGATCTAGAAGTATTTTTGTACAAACTACCAAAGTAGAGTGAAAATAGAGAAGCTCATCATTATATGATTATGATTGAATTTTAATAAAAAGTTACAATACATACTTTAATTGTAAAGTTCTCCTCTTGGGTGTCCCTTCTGGGGTCTTGGAAGGTCTGGATTTCTGATGTCATGAGAACTTCTACCCATGTTTATTTTCTTGCTTTCTAGTTTTATTTGGCCACACCACAGTGTCTGTCTATCTTTCTCACTCTCTATTCTCCCCCAAGTAAGAATGTGCATCAATATTCTCACATTAGTAAGTGCTATCATTTAAAACTGTATCAATGTAGTGTTTCTCAATTTTTCTAAATGCAGCAACCTTTTAATACAATTTACCAACCCTAAAATTATTTTGTACTACTTCATTACTGTAATGTTGCTACTGTTATGAATTGTAATATAAATATCTGATATGCAGGATATCTGATATGTGACCTTGTGGGGTTGTGACTCACAGGTTTAGATAAGGTCTAGAGTATAAGTTTGTTTGGGCATACTAGAAAACTATTTACTATAAAGATGAAAATCACCCTACAAAAGTGCCAAATTACAAAATGTAATAGAGACATGATTAAATGAATAGGTCAGATGTCAACAAACTGTACTGCATGGTTCTTTTTTTTTTAATCCTGTTCTGACTAGCACACTACTGTCCAAGTAAAAAATACCCAATTATTACTATATTTTAAAAATTTGCCACTGAAATAGAAATTTTTAACATTTACTAAATCAAAAACTATAACAATGAAATATCTCAAATCAGCATAGGAATCTGAAATTTGAGCAATTCAAAATCATGTTTTAACAAGTACTGGAACCCACCAACTAGTTCTTCACACCCCCATCCCGATAACCACCATTCTCTCTAGCAAGTTCAACTTTCTCTTGATTCTACATAAAAAAAAAAAATGCAGCATTTGTCTTTAAGTACCTACTGCATTTTCATTAGCATAGTGTTCTCCAGGGGACCATGTTTACTAAGTATTGTTATATTATTAAATAGTACTTTTCTTATACCTATTTTTATACATTTTATGTGTACATGTGAGTGCCTTCATTAGTGTATGTACACTACATGAGTGCCAGTACCAACAAAGGCCAGAAAATACCATCCATGCATTAGCTAACCCTGCAACTGTAGTTATAGGCTGCTATGATACACCTAATATGGGAGCTAGGAACCAAATTGGCGTCCTCTTTAAAAGTGCTCTTAATTTATGAGCCATCTTATTCACTCCCTAAATATTTTTTGTGTGTTTTACTACTTTTTTTAATTAATTGATTTATTTTGCAACAGGTCTCTCTATGCAACTCTGGCTGGCCTGGAATTCACTATGTAGACCAGGCTTGTCTCAAACTTAAAAGATCAGGTTGCCTCTGCTTCCAGAGTGGTGGGATTAAAGCTGTGCACCACTGCACCCAATTTAGCAGTGCATCTTTTACATATACACAACCTAATACCTCTATCCAATTATCTTTCAATGAACATGTCAGATATAAGATAATAATCCCCAAAAGTAACAGAAAGCCCAAGTGACTCACGCTCTGATGTATGCAAAGTTTATTGTGTTTGATAAGTATTTCAATTAACTTGATTGTAATGATCATTTCACAATGTTTGTATGTATCAATACCTCACATTGTATAAAGATCACATCTAATCATGATGGTCAATTAGACTCAATAAGGCTGAAAAAAAAGTGAAGTCAGCAACCTTATTAACATTTGTGCTTCTCTTTGGGGAACTTATAGATAGATAAAAAAATTTGTTTTGTTGTTTTTCTAGGAGGATTCTTTTAAATATGTAAATGTTGTTTGGATACAATACTTTATTTCTTAGTAAAAGATCTTTAACATTCTCAGCATTAAAAATACTCAAAAAACACACTGAATAAAAAGAAAAATAAAGATAAATGCTATCATAACCAAATATAAAAAGACAACTGCCATTGAGTCACTCATATTTATTTATCATGAACTTACGTTTATTGTAAAAAATTAGGATTTTTAACTATTAAACTATGACTTAGAGTCTGATTCTACTGCCTCCTTTCTCTTGCCCAAAATTTATCAATAGTAAGTAGTCTGCTAGCACCTCCTGATTTATTAGGTATCTGAGGACTTACAAGCTATTGCTTGTGATACATGATAGAATTCACATTCTTTGCACTACTCAGTATCATTATACCCTCTGAACTGTTTAGGGGAAGAGTCAAGTATAACATAAGCAAAGTCTGGTGTGACTCTAACACTTCCTTTAAAGGTCAGCCATTGAGTAAAAAATGTGACACAGTATTAGAAAAGAAAAAAGGAGAATGTAGGCTAGGAACTCTCAGAGACACTAATGAACACTTTTGTCTTTCCATGGGGATTTCTAAGTAATATTCTTTATCTGTGATCAATTATTTTAAGATTACTTTTAATCCAAGCAATTAGAAACCTATTGCTTTTTCTGTTAGTTTTGAGACAAGGTCTCACTGTTGTTCAGAGTAAACTGCAGCTCAAAATCCCCCTTCCTTAACTTTCCTTCTGAGATTACAGGTAGTTGCCATCTTCACTGGCAGGTAAACCTACCAGTGTACAATTATTAGAGAAAGCACAACTGCAAGTTAATATTACTAATATTTCCTTCTATCTGCTCATTGTTATTATTATTGCAGCACCACAGAAAAATTTCTTTCCCCCATAAGGGGTCTTGGTAGCTTGTTGTCCAACTTCTGCAGGAGCCTATGATTCCTGAGCTTTTTGTCTCCTAAAGTGCCTGATAGACCTGAGCCACCATACCCAGCATGGCCTCCTGTTGGAATAACAGGCTGTATTATAAGCTTTTGTAAACTGTTAATTAGGAAGCACATTTGTATGTAAGGTAATGTAGTGCATTGTGTGTATGTTTTTGTAATCATTACTCAAACTGTATGGAAACGCCACACTTTGATGAGATATGCTTTTATATCCACTTAGCGTTTTGTTAATGACTTTTATCGCTATCTCTGGGTTGCGTATCATTTATCACACCTGTGCCTCCTTTTTCTTCTTTGTTTCTTCTTTCCTTTCCCTATTCTTCTCTTAAGAGTTAATGAAAATCTATTCAGTTTTATGTGACTTAGCAGGAACAACTAAATAGCATGCCATGTTTACACTTTAGCCTGTGCTGGTCTGTTGTGTTACTACTGCTCACTGAAGGGTGTATTATCTCAGGTTTTCTCAGCATCTGCCATTGCTGTACACACATTTGATACTCTGTGCAAGACAGCTTTCATTGACACAAAGAGAATGAATAAGGAACCAGGGAAGGCATAAAAGGCACATTTCATAGACAAGACACACACGTTAGCATCTTATTTCCCCCTTAGTTATTAAAACACAAAAAAATGTCATTAGCAGCATTTTATCTCTTGCATTCTTTAGTCCTTCTGGTGGAGATACATCATCTTATAGTATAGCAAAAGTTTGCCCTAATCTCAAGACCCCCATGTTCCTCCAGAATGGCAGAGAGCAGGTGTGCATGACCTTGCACAGTTTCAGTCTCTTGACACATGATTATACTTGGATGATTAGTTCCATATAATAAATTTTCTTCTTCTATCTAAAAAAATACATTAAACAGAGTATGAAAATAATAACAACAGGATTTTGTATAATGAAGTGGAGTGTAACATGAAGTTATTTTAAGAAAATTATTTGCTCCTGAATTCTTTTGTGCCCGTGTCTCACACCTCTTAACTTCATATCACAATAATTTTCTCTGCTGCTTATAATGTTTGCACTTTCCATCTCCCCTTTCCCACTGTGATCCCATACTTCTCTTTTTTTGAAAAAAATCTTATTGTTGGGTGAAGGGCAGTACCACTTTAAAGATGTGAGGCCTTCATTGAGCCTCTAATTAGCTGCTGTGCCCTTGAGAAAGGCACTTAACCTCTTTGCAACAGCTTCTTCAAATATAATGCATTTATAGCTTCTAGTGTGACCTGTGATCTAGCCTTCTAGAGTTTTGTGGTTCATTTATTTTGGGATTTTTGTTCCCATTAGTGTAAACCTCATTGTCCTTAGTCTCCATTCTCCTTTGCAAACTGTTTAATCATGCAGGTGAAAAGGAAATAGTATTAAGTTTATGAGGGAAGAAACATAAATGAGAAATATTGTAAGAACAAGAATAGTAAAGATGTATTCAAGTTATGTCCCAGTTGGTATGTATATTTTTGCCTCACCCAGCAGTAAAGCATCTCATACATGTTTAGCCACCAACAAACATTACTGGGTATATCCTTCAAGGATGAGATGGTGGCACACATTCAGGATCTAGATATGATCTGGATATATAGCCAAGAATATTGGTCTGAGAGAAAGAAACCAGAAAGCTGACATTTCCTCTAACTAAACAATGCACAGACTGCTACAGAAACACATCTGGTACACGGAGAAGTCAGAACACCAGGAGATTGAAAACATCATACCTCAGTCTTCTTTGTTCCACATCCTATAATTTTACAGCCCATCCATGTCTCCTGATTGCTTCCTGAAATTCCTCAAAGTATGCTGTGTAGTTGGAGCCCCAGAAAGGGAGCAGCTCTTAGTGCTTTGCATCTTGGACAACTAACTACATTGTCAGGTTTCTTCTTCAAAATATAGATATTAATGCTTGTGTTTAGATCACAGAAAGTGAAGGCAAAGAAGATATGAATATGCATCAAATTTGGTGATTTCTCATGCACAGCAAATTCTTGATTCATTATTCATATAATTGCTTCTATTTTATCTTTAATTTCTCTGTTTTAAGAGAAGAGTGGCTTAATCTGTAATACTTGAGATTTTTTTTTCACCTTTACTCTTCTCTATCATAAATTCTATGCTGTCAAGCAATGTGTGTGTGATTGTGTGTGTGTGTATGTGCACATTGTGTGTTAATTGTGCCTCCCCAAAATAGTACAGTTCTGCTGCAAACAAATATAAGAAGAAATGAAGATACTATGCAATATCAGCAATGATTCCTATTACCCATGTGCCAGCAAGCAGAGATTTCTTAAATGTGTTTTAATAAGATAGTAGTAATCAAAATGTACTGTCCTCCAGTATATCTGAGAACAGAAGTCATTCATTTTATTCAGGCCCATCCAAAAAGAAAAACATTCTATAAATTCAGGACAATTTGGGCAGCATTCAACAAACTGATCTTTTGTGTTGAAAAGGACATTCTTAGAAATGTATTCTGGTCTTTTCTATGACATCTTGCCAATGAGAGAAGATTAGCCACTTTTACTATTATTGGATGAAAATTATCTGTATAATTTCCAATATTATGTAACCCAACCACTCAGAGGTTGACAGAGGAATTATAAATTTAAGGCCAGTGTAGGCTACACAGTGAGACCCTTTAAAAAAAGAAAAAGAGAAAAAAGAAAAACCCAAAGTAACAACAACAAATAAGTAAAAATAAAAAGGTTGAAAGAAAGCAAAGAAGGAAGAAAAAAGTACATGCTAATCGCTTATGTCTGCTTCCAGTTACCCACTAAAGACTTACAGCCACTATCATTAGTCTAGTTTTACAACCAAACTCCATGGCACTCACAGAGGAACATCAGTAATAAGTCTCTGGAAAGAAGATGCCAAGCCTGTGATGCTGTTGCCGAAGCCAGCCCGAGATCTCCAGCCTTCACCCTTCTGCTCAGTCCCTCTTAGTGGTTATCTAATAATCCAAAGGTCACACATCTCCATAAGCATCAAGCTGGAAAAGGTGTTGTCTCGGTGGCGGGCACTTCTTTCCGCTGTACTGTAAGTAGCAAGTAGGAGCCCGTTGTTAATTTTAGAATGTCATCTGTTCCTGGCAAAATGTGACATGCTTAGTTTGTGTTCATTAAGCATTAGTGGGTAGATCTGGGACTTTGTAGGTATGTCAAACAGCCTGAAGTCAAATTTCCTTTAGAGCATTTCCCTACAATTAGAAAGGCATCCAGATCTTAGTTTTAGAATTCAGTTTATGGATCATAGATGGCTAGATAGATTAGATCAGCTGGTGATAATGAGCCTGTGTGTGTCTTGCCAGATCATAAGTATGCTTTTGTTATCCCTGTCAGCTACTTATTTTACTCTGTGAAAAATGTGTGTGCTGTTGGTGAAAATGATGACTGGAAAGGCAAGTGGATTATCATTCAACAAAGTTTCTCCTCCTGATGGCAAAATGTTTTCACTCTGGAGCCTCTAGGCCATGATTATTTTCTTCAACCTGATGCTGGCATCATCCTTCTCAAATTTCCTTTACTTTTTCTGAAAACAGGTGTGTTGAAAGGAAAAACAACTGGCTCCTTATTTGACTTTCCACCACTTAGAATCTCCACCCCTACCCCTTCCATCAAGGCCGAACTATAGGTTTCTATGCTCCCATTCCTACTCACCTCAACCTCTCCCTCCGCCCATCTTGTAAAATTATATGCACCTTTTTTCTTTAGAGATATTTTATTGTTATACAATCTTTAAATCTTTCACATTCACCTGATGTATGTACAGTTCCATAAATCTCTATTTCCATGCCTTTTGTG
The DNA here is from genome assembly GCA_004025045.1 of Sigmodon hispidus. Lineage (NCBI taxonomy): Eukaryota > Metazoa > Chordata > Mammalia > Rodentia > Cricetidae > Sigmodon > Sigmodon hispidus. The sequence goes on along the minus strand of PVIH01011109.1, from coordinate 45,888 downwards.
TCCATGGCTTCACTCACAGAAATGTGCTTTCTCATTAATTTTTCTGCCTTTTAAAAAGCAATGTTGACCACTGAAAAAATATCTTCTTGTGACATGTAGAAGTGTAATTAGTAATAGCAGTGTGGTTATCAATTAATTTTAAGAGCAGATGCCATAGGCAAGTCATTGTTTGAAAGGCTCTGCATAACGTAAGTATTTTATTCCCAAAAGATACAGTGTAGGAGACAGTTATAATCGGAATACCATGTGGATAGCATGCATTCAGTAATCGTCAGTGTCTTTACCTCATTAAACAATAAACTGGTGACAGCAAAAATTTTATTCCCTAAGATCACATTGAGCTTTAAAGCTATGAATGAGATGTAGTTCTTCTCCCATAAGGCTTTTATTGAGTTGTAGAGCAATAAAGGCAGCCACATTTAAAATATAAAGCCAATCTGTACCCAGTAAAGACTGCACAGTGATTCCTGAGGAAGGGTGGAGATTTCTTGGCAATATACCAGGAGTCCCTAGTGGGGAGTGAAGTGTTTCTGTGGGGAAACTGTTGTGTTTTTACTGTATAGCAGCCAACTGGTAGAACGCCTGTATGTTGGCATCATGGTATATTCTTAAAGACACACTGTAAAAAGAGGTAGAGGCAGAGACTTAGTTTGGGAAAAGGGAAGAATTTGATTTCTTTGTAGTATAGAGCATGCTGGAGGACAGAATGGAGGACATGACTTTGGGTCTAATGGAAAAAATGTAAAAAGTAAAAGTATGTTTGTGATGGGTGAGCAGCCACTGTGGAGCTGAAGTGTAGAGGGGACCAGTGAAGCTGGAAAGGGCACTGTTTCCCTACATCTGCGCTTGCTGTCACTGCTTGCTTTGCCCTCCTCTTCCTCACCATTCTCTGTGAGTATCCAGGTAGAATACTCAGAAATAGTCCTTCACTCAGCTTGGTGACAGTAATGATATAGAACCAGGAGAAGACAAGACTTGAGAGAATCAAGTAGGATACAGTGAGGTGAAAAAGAGATGCTTCAAGGATGCTTCTAACATCATTAATTTAGAGAGCTTGCAGAACAACTGAGAAAAATGGAGAAACTCGGTAAATAGAAAAGATTATATCTCTTAAGTCCTGTGGAGTGCAAAAATTACAGTCACTAAATAAATATTTTTAAAAGATTTATTTGTAGTTGCACGAATTTGGATTGTATAAAGGAGACTCTGAGCCAAATATTGGGGGAAGGCTGAAATATCATAGAGAGGAAGCACCACAGTCAATTCTCTGTGGTGTCTTGCAACTTCCCCAGGCTTGCTCGTGGTCGCTCTGCCTCTGCTGGGTTACTACAAGGCCTTATATATCCTTCCTGTCTGCTGTATCCCACCCAGGTTAGGATTCAAGATGTGAACTACTCTATTTCATAGCTAGCCTTGAACTCACAGAAACAGAGGAAGTTCTGTCTCTGGAGTTATGGGATTAGGGGTGTAGCTCACTACTCCTGGCTTTTGCTGTGCTGGGATTAAAGGTGTGTGCTATTGAATCACAGCTGTTTGTCCTTGTACTCAAGGATCAAGAAATTCCTGAACTGTCTGCATAGAATTTGATTGTGTACTGTCTCCCCAATAATTCAGGTTTTATTAAATATGTAATCTATTACCACATTTATTTATTTATTTATTTTGTATACAGTATTCTGTCTGTATGTATTTCTGACTGCCAGAAGAGGACACCAGATCTCATTATAGATGGTTGTGAACTAACATGTGGTTGCTGAGTACTTCTCTGACAGAGAAGCCATTGCTATTAATCTCTGTGTCATATCTCCAGCTCTGTAGTGCACCACCTCGTCCCGCAAGGAACACACAACACCGAATCCTTCTCTTGGCAGTTTATTTGGGCCTTTAGTTATCTCCTTGTCTCTCACTCACTCACTCTCACTCTCACTCTCAGACGTATGATGAATGACCCCGGGGGAAAGTCCGCTCATGGCTAAATATCCTCTGGGCCTCCAACCCTGGTAAGCCACATAGACATTGCCCATAGGTCCCGAGGTGCTGGAAGCAAGCCACCATCCTCACCTACAGCCAATAAGGAGTTGTTTACTTCCGAGAGCACTCACCATCGAGAAAGGTGGAAGGCGAAAAACAGCGCCACCTTTAGGGTGTGGTACAACGCAGCTCCCTACACAGCTCCATATATGTTTTTTAATAGTTTATTATTAAAATATTAAATGTGACATCAAAGAGAGAAAGTCCCTGATTTTATGCTACTTCCATTCCAGTGAGGGCGGGGAGCAAGGAGGCCATTGTATCAGTGCCAAAGAGTTGGAAAAAAACAGCACTGAATAATGAAGTGGCTACAAACACAGAACCAAGGGATGACAAGAAGGAAAGAGATGAGGGTATGGCAGTAGCAGCGTGGCCAGTTCTTCATTTCAGGTGATGCGTGATAAAGACTTAAGTTCATTTCTAAGAGTAGGCAGGTGGAAAGCTGGAGGGATAAAGAAGGAAGGACATTTCTGTCAAACTGAAGCATAAATAAACATCCAAAGGATAGGAAGCTTGGTTTTACAGAGGAACTGATAGGAGGTTAATGTGACTAGCGAAGTGAGTGAATGGTCAAAGGATGTGTGCGGGAAATGCAGTAAGTATCTCAGCCAGCCCTTTGGTCCTCATTCTTAGCAGCCTTGAGAAGATAATGGAAAGATTTGATCAGGGACACACAAGGCCAGCTCTCTGTTGTGTTGAGTAGGCAGGTAGGACAGTTGATAGGGAAGGAAAACTTGAAATGAATAGCAGGAGAACAGGGTGTGGTGGTAACTGGACCAGGTACATTGTAAGAAGTGGATAGATTAAAGCCAGATTTTAAAAGTTGTGCAGACAAGTCTTTTGTTAGTGAGATGCTAGGAGAAGAGGAGTTGAGGATGGTTCCAAGAGGGTTAGAAGTAAATATTAAGTTAAAAAAAAAAAGAAAGAAAGAAAAAAAGAAAGAAAGGAGAGGTAAGTGGTGGGGTGGTAAATAACAAAGTTAGGTTTACACCTAGTTGTGAAATCCTTATCAATCACTTCAGCCATGCTGCTGAATTAGGCCATTGAGTTTGAACCCCTGAGTGAGAGATGAGGAGAAGTGTAGTTATATGGAGACAAGGAGAGATATGTGGAGGGAATCTTACAATACCTAAAAGGTCTCGGGGTGCTTGGCAAACAAAACAGACATTTTAAAGAATATAACAGCCGGCTGTGATTATTGTGTTTCTTCTTGTGCATATTTTCTGTTTGGACTTCCAGAAACTTAGGAAAGTATCTTTTGTCAATCCTATGGGCTCAAACTGATCTCCTTGCTATTTTCTGGCAAAATTCTACTCACTTCTAATGAGAAATCATTTACTTAGTTCAACACATTTTTCTTTTTGTTATATCAATTTGTCATTTCAAGTTCAGTAGAAATCAAACAAAATGTGACATAAAGCATGAAGGCATAGTGCTTTCTAGGATACAACTACTAAAATCTTGAACTTTTGAGACCTTTCAATAGCTTGTAAAATACGTGGGGCCAACTTCTGATATTTTTGTTGGTATAGATAACTAGGTGCTTAATCAAGTGGCTGTTCTTATTCATGGTGTATTTTTAAAACACTTAAAAATAAAGTTACGTCTTCTTAACATGCATGCTAGTTAAGCATTATCTTTTGAGGCAAAGTTGCATGTAGCCGAAGCTAGTCTTGTAGCTCAGGCTAGTCCTTTGCTCTCAATTCTCCCACTACCACCTTCAAAGCAGTGGGGTTATAGATGTGTTTCACCAAGCACAGTAAACATGAATATAAATAAATTTATTTAATTCTGTATATGCAATTACTTCACATACATTTTGAGAGCACAGCACTCTAAGCCTGCATGCTTTTACCCTTCAGGGTTGTGTGTATCTCTCTTGTGTACTATATGAGAAGTTAAGTGGTAAGCTGCCCTTCTGCTGGCTTTTTTCCTTGGTCTTTCTCCTATGGGGTTATACCATTTCTGGAAAATATGATTTATTTCAGTCTCCTTTTCAGTGTGCATCTCTCCCATTAGGCTTAACTTCTAGGATGGAATGAAAACTTTTTCTCATTGTGCTGTGTGATTGGTACCTGAAGTTTACTCTGGGATATCTCTAAATGTGTGCCTGTGTTAAATAGATCCAAGTTGTACTGTTCTGAAACACTTAGTTTACTTTTGCCCTAAGATGTATTTGCTTCAGCAAACTGTAAGTGTCTGCCTAGAATTGGTTTTATGTATTGAACCCTATAGGCTATTAGCTTCAACGATATCTAACTGACACAGCATCCATGATTCTGGTATATTGGTACAGTACAGCTGCTCAGTTCCTGGTGAGGTATTGTTAGAAATGAGCAACAGTGTTAAAACATTGCTTTAATGAGTGAAAAAATTCATACTTACTATTGCATATTTCACAGGCCTCTGCAGTGAATCTCAGGCTTAAATAATAGCACTATTACTACTACTAATAATAATAATGTACAACAGACTCTGCCATTCACAAGGGCAATAATGTGAAACCAGAAATTAATCTGAATTCTAAATGCCATTAGAAGCAGATTGCTTTGGGGACTGTCACAAAAGTGTTCTGTGCTCTAGGTGTTGTTTCTGGTTTGCTTCTAGGCTGCTGATATCCTAGGAGGAGGTATGTATTCTTACATTGTGACCTCTCTGCCCAATAGAAGCTGGAAACCAGTACCACATCAGTACCAAATAGAAAGAATCATTTCATTTTTCTGGCACCCATATTGTCTCTTTTCCACCTAGGCTTCATTTATCTGCTAATGAATCTCATATAGACTGATTTAGTCTCCTTTGGCTTTCATAAATCTCTATGTACCAATCTCAGGTAACAGGGACTCTTGAAGAGAAATCAATAGCTTCTCTATAAAGCAAAGGGGTCTTGTCATAGCATAAGACAGAAGAGCTGTGCCTGTGAAATATGTTTGTACAGAGCCAGTAGGAAGAAGACTGAAGCATTAGCATCTCACTGTTTCTGTTCTCTATAGGAAATAGCTATTTATAAGTCCCCCACTCTCCTGGATCATGTGCTTTGACTTTGAGGTTCTTAGATGGGAGTCAATATTGAAATTGCTTGGAGGACCTCAGTACACACAGAGACTAGATTTGCATATTTAATTTAAGACAGTGAGACTCTTAAACCCTCCCTAGTGGCATTAATGAACTGCAAAAGGCAGAAATTGTACTGCTTTTCTTGTGGTCCTCCATTCTATCAGTGATTAGAAGCAGACATGTGACTGTCTGGGAAACACATGGGCTAGTATCCCTTAGGTATTTGTGGGGGTTTGAATGAGAATGGTCCCCAGAGGTTCTTATGTTTGAATGACAAGCATGTATGAGAAGGATAGGAGTGTGGCCTTGTTGGAGGGCCTTCCCTTCCCTCCCTCTTCCCTCTCCTTCCCTCCTCTCTGCTTGCAGATCAGGATGTAGCTCTCACCTGTTTCTCCACTTGCCATTATTCTGTCTGCCTTGATGATAATGAACTAAGCCTATGAACCTGTAACAAAGTCCCATTTAGATGCTTTTTCTTTTAAGAGTTGTTTTGGTCATGGTGTCTCTTAACAGTAATAATACAGTGAGTAAGCCAGTTTCTGCCCTGTGAAATAGATGCCAGGTGAAACCTGTTCTCGAAACTTCATTTGCTTGCTGTCTACTGAGTCTGCTTTGTTTGAGCAGAATGTGCACAGTATTTCAACAAATATTTGAGAAGTTGCTGTACCTGTTCCCACATGTGTGTGAACTGTTTCTTATTCAAGTTGTTCTCATTTCCAATCCCACCAGCAGCTCATTTTGCTCATGATCTCAGCATCCAAGGCTACCATAATGACTTGTGCCTTGGTTCCTGTAACCTGTTGCCTAATTTAGGACCTAACAATCCAGAGAATTTCATTGTTTTCTGTTGTCGATGTGCTAGTTTATGTTCTCAAACATCTGTTCTTCCTCTCTTCTTTCACCACCTTTTCATCTAGCTAGCTCTTATTCACACAGGCTCATATTAATCATTCAAGTTTTTCTGGGCTTCATTCTTTGAATCCTCCTACCATTGAGGCTTTATGTGGTGTAATCCATCTAGGCAAAACGTTTTGTATGTGATTTTTAAGTTGACTGGTTTCACTAATGCACCTCTCTGTGCTATCACTCATAAAAGTATGTCTTTATATGTTTGCCTGTTCACTTGATTGCTTATTGAGATGAACTGATTCAGGATAATGGCATAGTGGGATACTGCTAGGAAAGTAATGTTGAAGGTCAGAGCAAGTCAGAGCTAATGGTTTGGCAGCAAATAAAGAAACAAAGGAACTAGGGAAAGGTCGGTGATGAGAAAGGGCCAAAGTAAGGCTATCTGATCTGGATGCCTCAGTCATTCTATAGGGCATGACCACAATATGGCTCAGAACAAAAATAATGGAAGTGAATAATAATGAATCCTGGTCTATTAAAGAGGATTAAATTTAGATGTTGCTTAAAAAATAAAATGAGCACAACACTATAAATGCTTTTTAATAAAATTAGCTAAGATGTTACAAAGAGCTAGCTAGTTTTAGTTCTAATTCCTCATCTGAAAATGAAGACAATGCAATTTTTTTTACTAATTATCCCACCTGATGTAGTGATATAAACTTATATCTGTTGTATCTATATGTAATATTTTATGTGTTCTTTATATATTGTGACATATTTGTTTACAATGCTATCTTGATAATGACTTCACTGTATCCAGAACATATTCTCTTGTCAAGAAGGTAATTTATCTTGTCATTTACCATCCAGCCACGGTGGCTTGTATAATCCAAGCATTTTGCAAGCTGAAGTATGGGAGTTTCCAAGAGTTGAGGTCTGACTAGTTTGTAGCAAGCCTGGGGTACAAACTGAAACTCAGTATTTGGGTTTTGAAAAGTATTGTAACCAAGTACCTTAATAATACAAGTTTATATTAATTCTGTTGAGTCCTTTTATACAAAAGGTATTATGGCTACTGTTGTTGAATTTGGAAGATAAAACAGTGTAGACGCTAATCTCATTTAGGTGTAAAGCAAATATACAAATAATAACTAATAGTAAAAGACAGATACAAAAGTGTGCTGTGGTAACTGATTTGGAGGATCAAGGGAAGTTGTAGAAAAGAAGTGGGAGTTGTAAGTGGATACAATATGAAAGAACATCTTGGGAAGAGGTAGCAAATGGGAAACATATCATGGAACACACATCTGCCCTGGAATGGCTCAAATACAGAGGGGGATATTTAATCCAGTGCTGGATCCCAGAGACTAAAATGTCCCAACAAAGAGTTGAAATGTGTTGTTCTCAGGATTGAGCAGAGAACAAGGAACAAGGCCTTAGGGCCCTGTTTGTGGTTGGCTCTTGGAGTAAAATAAATGTCTATAAAGCTTTCCTGTATTTCTATTAAGATGTTAACAGTGTGTGTGTGTATGTGTGTGTGTGTGTGTGTGTGTGTGTGTGTGTGTGTGGATTGGTTTGCTGTGAGATCAGTGAGAATCTAAGTGTGGACATCAATTACCACTGCAAGCATGGATTATAATGCTGTCTCCTAAGTTTACTTGTTCCATGATCTTGGGAATTTATTCAAGTTACGAAAGCTTTTCTTTTCTTCTACAAGAAATGAGCATTTAAACTCAGCAAGTCATTTTACTGATGGAACAATCCTTAGCAGATTGTCTAACACACAGTAACCATTACATTAATAATAGCCACCATCTTTCATAATGTGAATTGTCATTGGAGTGTAAAGTGAATTTTTATTGACATTAGATTTAATTCTATTGTATTCATTAATTAGTGACATTTCAGTGGATCATTTCTTAAAAATAAATCCACTTCTCTTTTGCTAGAAATAGGAATATAAATCCACATGAATGCAGATATCACTTAAATGCACATAAGTTACCCATGAGAAATTTGATAATAACCATGTTAAAATATCTGTGCTTGTAGAACTAGATGAAGAGCAATGACAGATGACAATGATTCTGGCTTTTCTTTGTAGCAGTAGATATATTCAGAGACACCACAACATAGCCTGTGGGCCCAGAAGGTTGAAAGAGGCAGCAGGTCCTCATCAGTAAGGATACTTGCCAAGATAGCATGGCTTTGGTGGATTTTAAGAGGAACTTAGGAACTGATAATATACTTGCCTCAACCTCCTGACTCAGGATTCCTAATGATTAAGAAGAATCTCACTCAGTTCTAGGTTCTTTGTGATCTTGTGGATTAAAACCTGAAGCAGGACACACCTGGCTCTGTAACCTCAACTCTAAACAACTTTTCTCTCAGTGTATTTTAGACATAATAAAAATAATAATACTAGAGGTAAATGCACATCTGAACCATATCCTCTAGGGCCTAAGAGGCTCATTCACCACCTCTGGCAGCTAATATCTTTCTACTTTTCCTTCTTTTTTGTCCTCAACGATTCAAGATACATTTAAAATTAAATGATGCTTTGTCAAAAAGAAATCTGAAGTGTTTATTTTCCTTTTTAATGTTTATTTTTATCTTATGTGAATTGGTGTTTTGCCTGCATGTATAATTGTGTAAGGGAGTCAGATCTTGGAATTACAGATAGTTGTTAGCTGCCATGTGGATGCTGGGAATCGAACTCAGGTACTCTGGAAGAACAGCCAGTGAGCCATCTCTCCAGCCCTGTTTATTTTCTAAGTAAGTAAAATATTGAATGAATTATGCCCATTTTTCAGCACATAGAATTCATGAGAAAATTAACTGTTTCTTCCTCTTCGCTGTTATTTTGGTAGAAACTTCCAACTATTTATTCTTCAAATGGTGACTCTCAGACACTACATTGTTTGCTTCCCCACGACATATTTCATATGCTGTCAAGACAAACTATTTCCAAGTTCTGCCGATGTTAATTGCCTTTATAGATCAAGTTGTTAAACTTGAGTTATAGTTTAATTATGCAGAAGTATAATGCATGCTTGTCTACACTATAAACGATTTCATTCTGGTTTGAAATCAGTGGGGCTGAAAGGACCTGTTCCTCTTTGAGATTTTCAGCATTTGTCACTCTGCTTTGATGTCTCTCTGAATCATTATGTTACATGAAAACATTCACATCAAGAATCCCTGAAATGAAAAATAAGACATTGGAAATCCATTTGGCAGATGAGCTAACTAAAGAAGAGCTCAATTAAACATTAAAGAAAATCCAAGCATTTGTGGAATTTTAGCTCAGACTTTCTCCCTCCTCTGTCTGGTATTTGGTGTAAAGATCCAGTTAGTCCAGGAGGCTGCTGCTGGGTCAACTGTTGTCTCTCAATCATACATTCTGAGTCTGTACAAAAGACTTAATAGGAAATGATGTGATCGCACCTCTGAAGAACTCAAGAATGTATAACATTGGGAAACAGACAAGCCTGTAGAATTTTTCTTTCTCTGTGCGAAGTACCAAATGTCAGTAAGAACACTGTATATACAAAAATATTAGTACATATAGTTGTGTTATGTCAGAATTCATAAAAGATGTGGTAGGGGATGGAAGAGATTAAAAAAGACAGCCAGGGTGGGGCAAGGAAGTGAGTTTAGTCTTTAAGTGATTAAATGATGGTTAGATATCCTGTCAAAGAAAGGCTGGCCATTCAACCTCTCATATGCCCCTTTTCAGAGTAAAATAAAGAAAAAGGAAGAAAATTCAGTATAATCACTTTACTACTAATATAATTTTCTTAAGATGATATGATATAAAAGTCAAGCTATTTCACTTCCTGGTTTCTTTTGTAAAGAAAAAAAAATATCTTAAAAACCCAATAGAACTTGCTGTTCTTATCAAGGTTTAGCATCTATGTAAATACATATTCACATACAAAACTTCTATAGATTATGATTATCCTTATTATGAGGGTGATTTACTCCATGTTTTACATTTTACTAATAAAAGGTGATTGTCACAACTCCCTGAATAGATTTTACAGTCACTTTAGAAAGCTGAATTTAGTAAGGACAGTGAAGCCTATTCCCAAATGGAGTTATAGATTTGGGGGTTTATTAGACACTTCAGAAAAAACTCAAAGAATCACTGTTCATTATGGTAACAACACTACTAATTCCTCTAATAAGATACATCTGTGCCCATTTTCAATGCCCCCCCATTCCTTTGTATCAACTTCAAGTCTGTGAGGCACCATCTGGCAGCTCTGCCTCTCCTCCAGCCCGTCAAGCCAGTGGCACAGGTGCTAGTCATGTGTTGGTTTTAAGGTTAAATCTTCACAATCCCAGCACTTCTGACTATGGAGACCTTCTTCCTTGCCATTTTCAGCAGCATGGGCACTTGTCATAATCAACTCCAGCACTGCATTGAGGCAAAGTTGAACACTCAGGGTCACTCAGTACATAAATGGTGAGGCTGTGATTTAGACCTGTCTGATAATCTGTCCCATTAATGTCTGTCTTTAGGCAGCAATCGCAGGAGCCCTGATGATGGGAGTGGAATGTAATAACTCAGGTAGTAAGTGTAGGGAATGTGTTAAAACTCCAGAGGTGAGAACAACATGAGAACGAGGATCTTGAGGAAGGTTGTTTTTACAGGAGGTTCTAGTCTGACCAGACATGGCACAATAAGAAAGCTACTATATATGAAACAGAATGACTGGTAGAGACAGGGTAAAGCTAAAATGGAGCTGTAAGTCAGAGTCAGAATATAGATAAAGCCACAAACCACAATAAGATGTTTCTTAGGGTCATTACACTAACGCACCACTGGATTATCTTAGGCTGCAGTGATTTCAATGGCTTGTTATCACTTTGGTTGCAGTGATAAAAATGGATGCAATTGGAGCTATTTAAAACTTTAAAACTTTTTAATTCCTATTCTGTTCCCAGTAATGGGTGAAACATAAGAGATAAATCAACAAACTGAACAAAACTAGAAACAATTTTTACCTTCATATAATTTATAATTTGGAGAGAACTGTCACCAAAGTAAATTGCTAGTATAAGTTCAAAAAGGGTGATGATTTATTAAGAACTAGAAAAGCACACACATAGTAGATACCTAATTTAGCTGGACCACGTGTGTGATGATGCTATGTAAAAACTCACAGGGGAGGCCAGGAAAGACCATCAAAATAGAGGCTAGTTGGGATGCAGCACTGGGAACTGACATAGGGAGTCAGCAGGCTGGGGACTAAAGTGGGAAAAGGTGACAAGGAGTTGGAAACTGTAGCATTGAGCAGACCATTTGCAGTACTACAAGCTATGATATGGGGGTTTGTGGTGATATATTATAATGTATTAAAAATAGTATGGAATATTCGAGAGACAGGAACCAAAAGATAACCAAACCATAGCTGGGATTAAAGGCAGACCTCTCCCTGGTCTTTATGTCTTGGCTGTGGGTAATTCTGTCCTCTGATATTCCACACAATTTTTGTTAAAATTTATATATCACCACATATCCTCTTTTGTGTCAAAAAGATTATATCTAAGAAAAACTATATACAATAGGTACAGTAACTATATACAATATATAAAAGCAAAATTACATCAATAATGTCTAGTCTGTTAAAAATTGACAAATTAAAAGAAAATTTTCCATTATTTATTGTATATTGGTGAGTCCAAAGGATTGTACCTTTGGGTTTTATTCTGTTAAATATGAAAACTTTTTTAAAAGAGAAACTGTCTAATTGTTGTTTCTGTCTTCTCTTAGTTCTGTATATGTCTGGGATTTAATTTGAAATTTGAAAAAGGAAGAACTAAAAAAATGCTCTTTATAAAACATTAAATTTTCTGGTCTTTGACTTACATAATTAGAGAGACTCTCAAAGAGTCAATGTGCCTTTTCCTTTTTCTCAAGTCCAATTGAGCATTTCAGGATAACATAGTCCCTATAGTCCTCATGTTCTAACACTACAGTGTTATCTTTTCCAAACCTATCATGCCTCAGTTCCTACCCAGGAGGCTCCTTTCTGGACCCCTGTGTTTTATGAGCTTATGTGGGCTGGAAACATATGTCCAGTGAAAGTCTGTATAAGTGAATTAAAAGAATATGGCGATTTTGAGTGCCACCTTCACAGAAGTCCAGATAAACAATACTAAGATACTCAGATGATTAATACAACTTAACAACTGGACTGTGTCTGGGCACTCATGCCTAACTCTTCATTCACTCAAACAAGAGATTCTGAACATGCAAGATTGATAGTGGCTAGTCTCAACCCAGGGCAGATGTTCCTCCAACACAGTCATGGCTATGTCTGGAGATTCTTGTTACCCTACTGAGACTAAAGTGCTGCTGGCATCCGGCCAATAGGTGCCAACAATGCAGTCAGATGCCCCAAGTCAGCACAGGGTACTCAGAGCAGGATCCATGGCAAAGATTCTTTTGTCTAGAAACTTCAATAGTGCTGCAATAGTTTGCTTTGTCTTTTGATGTTGTGAATAATGTTTCCTTGCTGAGAGGCAACAACTGTCCCATGGATGGGGATGTGTTTTGTTTAATTGAAAGGAAAAAGCACTAAAGTAGTGTGATACAAATTGCTTAAATATGAAAAATATCCACCCCATTTGAGACTATGTGTCTTAAAGAGAGAGACAAGAAGATCTCAGGCAGGTGAAGAATTCTTCAGAGTTTGTGCTTGCCATTTGCATTTTCCAAAAAATAGAGTCTGACTAGTCTTACATAACAGTTATGGGCTGGGGGCTGGAGAGATGGCTCAGCGGTTAAGAGCACCGTCTGCTCTTCCAGAGGACCCGGGTTCGATTCCCAGCACCCACATGGCAGCTAACAACTGTCTGTAGTTCCAGTTCAAGGCAAATAAATAAAGTTTAAAAAAAAACAAAAAAAAAACAAAAAAAAAAAACAGTTATGGGCTGTAAGCTCTCATATTCCTGAGTGGCTCTTTACTTTAAACATCCAGAGGTCTTATTGTGATCCTCCAATTGGAGCTGAAGCCTCCTTCTGAGAAGAAAGATGTTTCTCCACCACAGGTTTTCTACAAGCCTTGTACATGTCTGTCATGGCATTGTACACACTGTGCTACTTTGTGGGTTTTGATTCACTTTTTATTAGAAACTGAGAAATAAGATGAAGTTTGTGATAAGTGGTGATAAGATGTTTTACTATTCTTTCTAACAGAGTTTGGGTTAGGGGATATTTGTTAGGTGTGAAGGATGAACAGATTTCCCAAACTGAGCAATATAATGGATCAAAGTTTCCTATTATGTCATAGAAGTACAGACAGGACCATGCTTTCTCTGGGTGGGAGAGGAATCTTCTTTAAATAAGCAACAGAGACCAGAGATGTTAACTCATACATATATTATGACCCTAATTTTATTTGAAAACTTTAAGAACAATTAAAAATGTATTTTTATTGTGTGTCTGGGCGTGAGTGTGTACATATGACTATGGGTTTCTGCAGAGGCAAGGGGGTGGATGGCCCTGGTTATAGTTGTGATAAAGAGCCACCTGATCTGGGTGCTACAGATCAAACTAGGTTCCTCTGCAAGATCCAGATGCACCTTTAACCACTAAGCCATCTCTCCAACCCCAGAGACAATTATTTGTATGTATATATACATACATGTGTATATTTAAGTGTTCAAACATAGGAAAATAGTCTTTAAAGGCACATGCCAGGTTGTTGTGACATCTATTAGTTGAGATTGGGAGAAGGAATAAGGAAGAACTTTGTTACTTAAAAAACTTGTTACTAGGAAAATAAATTATGTCTGAGAACTAGTAAGTGACAGATTAGGTACTGTGTTGATGTTCTAGGTGCTTAGAGAGAAGAATGGTATCTTTCAGTGTCAAGTATTAACAGAAGGTAACTCTAAGACAGAATAGAATAACCATTAAGAAAAACAGCATTGATGTGTAAGAAGGAATTACAGCCACTAGTTTAATGGATATTTTGTGTATAGCATGAAGTAGTGTGCAAGGTAATAACTTCCTTTCCAATGGCTCCCTTGTTATAATGCAGAGAAGCACAGGGCCAGATGGCATGGGTTCATTTTGCCTCCTGACCAAGCAATAAATTTTCTACCACATGTCATTGGAATTAGTTTTCTTCACTGTAGGAATAATCTTCACTCTGAGAACAGACTAGCAGTGAGGTCCTCTCCAGGATGCTGACCCACTGATTATGATAATTCTCTTCCAGCCTTACTTCCCTTCCCTTCTGATAGTTTAGCTAGAAAGATCCTGGAAGAGAGAACTCAGACCACAAAATTAAACATTCTGTTCAATGAGGCCAAATGCAAACTGCTCAGGTAAGGATATTAAGTGACAATGTGGCACCTTAAGAAGTATTTAGAGATGTCCAACTCACATAAAGGATACTCTGGATTCAAGTGAGAATCTTTGCATGTCACAATATTTTTTTTTAAAGACTGCTATTACGAAGTTACTAAAAACTAATAAAAATGGCAAAATAATGCCCAAGTGTGAGCTTAGTTAACAATGCTGTTTCACGTCTTGTTTAGTTGACAGGAGAAATAAGTTTTGTCCAAGAATCAAAATAATGAAGTTAAAGATACGAATACAATCACTGAAAAAGATGACACTCACCACAGGTTCTTAAATGAATGTTATAGATGTGACAGTCATTCCTAATTGATGACCGTTATCCATTCACATTCTGAACACCGGTAAAATCCTGTCTGCATGAATGCATCCCTCGGGCCTGGTATTTGAAAACATCTTCTGTTCAGCTCATAATTCATTTCTTAATGTCTTATTCTCATGTTTCTCTTCCTATTTTTCAGACCCACTATGAAAATGGAGAATACATTATCAGGCAGGGTGCAAGAGGAGACACCTTCTTTATCATCAGCAAAGGAAAGGTAAGCTGGAGAATTGCAATGCAAGAATGCATGTCCTGGGTCTTGTGCTGCTTGAGTAAGTAGCCCCTTCTTCTTCTTCTTCTTCTTCTTCTTCTTCTTCTTCTTCTTCTTCTTCTTCTTCTTCTTCTTCTTCTTTTACTTTTTTAAAATTTATATATTTATTATTTGGTGATTTTATAGCATGCATACCATCAAACTAAGTTATCAGTCCTCTCAGATTCATACCCACTCTAATGACCTCCTCATTTACAAAAATGCCCATTCATGCCACTCACTTACTTACTGGAGCATATATGCAGCAGTAAGAAAAAATTATATCCTAAAATTTGCAGGCAAATGGATGGATTTGGAGAATATCTTCCTGAGTGAGGTATCACAAACCCAGAAAGATAAGCAGGGGATGTACACACTCATTAGTGGACTTAAAAAAAGATAAAAAAGAGAGAAATGTCATTCATTGTACACAAGAACTCAAGGCTAGAACATAGCTAAATGACAAGGTGCCTCACTACTACATTGAGGCCTCTGGCAAGAGTGTGGGTGAAAAAGAAAAAGATTTGTTTTCTTTAAGGGTCTGGCCACAGGAGTTGCACTTTCTTTATCTGAGAATGGAACTTCAAAAATAGAATGTAAGAATAGAAGATGTGTAACTTTGTGTTTGGATGTTAATAACCATGACACTGGAATTTTCTGCTAATACTTCAGAAACAAGACATCCATCAGCAAACCTATGCCATACAACATTTAAATCTATTTAGTCTCTAAGAACTGTGACCTTCCTATAATAAAATATTTGGGCTTTGGAATTGGATGGCCTCAATTTGAATCTTCTCTAAAATTAACTTATTTTACTCCTTTTAGGCCAATGACTTAGTGTCCTAAAGTTAATCCTGATATAAACATGCGTATATTGTATTGTAGCTTTATGGAGAATGTGAGTTGAATGTCAAGAAGCTATTAAAAGTGGTAAAGCATAGGAGGAGTAAAAACAGGTATGACCTGTGCTATGAATGAAAAATCATACCATGTTCTTATTTTAGTTCTAAATCAATGTAAATCTATTATAATATTTATTTTTGAACAATGACATTAAGTAAACTTAGACCAGTTCTCTAATCTCATATTATCCAAGCACTTGAACTTAACATTTTATTGTAGGATATCCTTAAAGTAATCTTTTTCTCTCCTATGAATCAAGTTTGATAAAAAATAGGGAGCAAAAGACAAGCAGAGAAAACTTACATCCCTGTTATAATATTATAATTAGTTAAAATATAAATGAACTTATTTCTTAAATATTGGACAAAATGTCAAAATTTGGTACTGTAAAATTTATACCAGAAGACTTACAGATATGTAAACACGAAATGTAGAAGATTCTCAATTTTAGTGACATAATCTTAGGTGACTCTTGTGTACTATTTTTGGATTAAGTATACACATACATATCTCAGTGTTTACAGCAATGGCATGCCATACTAAAATATACAAATCTTATACATTTTTATTGTAACTATTCATTTGGTTGAGATCTGGAAGTCTAGGATAGAAATATACAACATGAATTGGTTTCATAAAGATATCATAAGGGGCCAGTGAAGGAGGTTCAATAGGAGAAGGTGCTTGCCACCAGGCCTCACAACCTGAGTCAATACCCAGGATCGACATGGTAGAAAGAAAAAATCAATTTCTGCAAGTTGTCCTCTGCCCTCCACATGGATACTTTTGGGACTATGGTGTACGCATGTCCACCTACATGCACATATGCACGCAAAATAAATAAATAAAAAGGTAAATTTTTTTTAATGATGGGAATAGTGAAATGACATGTCCAAACACAATTAAGTGTAAAATCATATTTTGCATGTTCCAATGTTAGGGGCCAGGAAATGCTGATATGCTGGGATTTACATAACAAACTGGTAAACTTTGTTAACTAATGCTGACTAAAGAATCGGGGAAAGAAAAATTACAGGAAGAC
Organism: Sigmodon hispidus; assembly: GCA_004025045.1. Lineage (NCBI taxonomy): Eukaryota > Metazoa > Chordata > Mammalia > Rodentia > Cricetidae > Sigmodon > Sigmodon hispidus. The sequence continues at coordinate 29,051 of PVIH01011109.1, read as the reverse complement.
AGTGTATACTGGAGTCTGGTTTTGTTACCTTTCCAAATTATAATTCTTTGCTGCCAAGAAGTAGCTATGTTTAACCATTATGACGGACACCCTACAGTCATTTATGACGTCCCATTTACTGCAAATTGCCGGTATTGCCTGAAGGAAGAGGACTGTAGCCCATTTTAGCTGGGAAACAGGTGTGTTAGTGATACTGTTTTATGAGTTCTGTAACATGTATAAATAGAAACACTTGAAGATTATACCACAGGAGGCAATTACTTTGGCAGTATTTCGGTGCAATGTTAAAATTTTGAGAGAGAAATAGTCATAATATATTAGAATTCTTTGACACAGCAAGTTTTCTATAAACCAGCTATAGATTTTTTCTTAGTTTCTTGGGTGTTCCAAGTTAGTTGTTCACAACTCTGACAATTGTTACATTCATCATACTAATTCTAATAATTATACATTGAAATCATTGTAAGAAGCAGAAGATGTGCACCCTTGTCTCCATTTTGTGAAATAGAAAAGAAATAGAGGTTCCAAGGTGAAGAAACTAAAAATAAAATTAGAACTGTAAAGCAACTCATTATAAAGCTTATTTATTGTAGATATACCAGTGTTAAATTTTCTCCATACATTATAAAGTTTCTAAAAAACAACTCTGGTAAAGAATTTTTCCAAAAAACTCTACTGGATTTTTATTTATTTTTTGTCGGTGCACATTTGAGTGTGTGTGTGTGTGTGTGTGTGTGTGTGGTGTAGGGTGTGGGTCAGAGGACAGTTTGCAGGGGTTTGTTCTTTTCTTCCATGATGTGGGTCCCAGCTTTGAACCCAGGTCCTCCGTCTCCTCTACTCACTGCACCTATGGAAGAACACATCTATTCACTATGGCCAAGGTAACCAATGAGAGAAAACATTTAACTGGGGGCTCATTGTTTCAAAGGATTAGGCTCCATGATGGCAGAGCAAATGTCTGGCAGTAGGAACAGCTGAGAATTTACAGACTCACTTGCAATTTGGAGGCAGAGAAACCAAGAGACATTAGGAATTTCCCAAATCTTTTGAAACCTCTAGATGAGGGGCCAAGGACACATCCCCTCCAACAATGTCACACCTTCTAATCCTTTTCAAACAGTTCAGGCAGTTAGAGATCAGATATCCCAAAACATGAGTCTATAGGGGCCTTATGTATTCAAACCACCACAGTGCTAAACAGAAGTTTTCTTTTTCTTTTTTTTTATTATTATTATGAACAAAGAAGTCACACTTTCTATCCTTGTATATCCTTATTCAAAGTCCCTTCCCCCTCCCGCCACATCAGGTCGTTCTTCAGAAGTTTTCTTTTTCAAATGCTGAGAGATAGGAGATACACAACAGCTGCAGAGCAACAGACAGGTTTCCTGTTATTCAGTTGTATTTATCTAACTGTAGTGTTTTATTCTTCCATTAAATGTATGCACACAATTGATGTGAGAATGTCTTTCTGTATGCTGTGAATAAAGAAACTGTTTTGGCCTATGGTGACCACCAGTAATAATAGGCAGGAAATCAGAACACAGGAGGGTGGAGTCAGACAGAGATGATCCAGCCACCCATGATGCAAGATGTAACAAAATAAGTAAGCCAAGGGCCACATGATAAAACAAATTAATAAAAATGTTAAATTAAGATAAAAAACCTAGCTAACAATATGCCTAAGACATAGGCCAAATAAGATAAAATTAATATAAGCATATATGTGTTTAAGACTTTAAAATTACTACTCCAAATAAACGACAGACAAGTCTAAACCATAAAATGAAGCCGACCAAAATGTCGTTACACACAATAGAGAAACATAATATAAACTTTGAAAAACTTGTTTTTCATTGATGACAATTAGGGTGGAGCCCATTGCCTGTGGTGGGATACAGTGGGGAGGGGCTTGGTCCTGCCTCATCTTGTTAAATTAGACTTTGCTGACTCCTCATGGAAGGTCTTACCCTCTCTAAGTTGTGGAATAGGGGGTGAGGTGGGGATGAGGTGGGGAGTTTTGGGAGTAGGTGAGGGGGAACTGTGTTTAGTAAATAAAATGAAAAAAAATCAAACAAAAAACTTTTCTTTTTTAATGGAAAGTTACAATTAGCTTTCTAAAATTTGGAGTTTAATGTTTGCAACAGCAATATCTAACTTAGAAAATAAATTAATTCTCTGATTTTATTTGGTAGATTCTTATTCTCTGGGAACATGGCATTTTCAGCAGAGGGAAGAAGCATCAGCAAATTCTTCAAAAATCCCCGGCAGTGTTACATCAACACCCTATCTCTCTGTAAATGAAATGTTCCAAAATTGAACAAGATTATTAAATTTTAAATTAAAGCCTTGTGAGATGAGGCTAGGGAGACAGCACAGTTGTCAAGTGAACATACTGTTCCTGGTATGGACATGCTCGGTTCCCAGTACCCAAATCATGTCAGGTGGCTCTCTGTAGTTTCATCTTTAGGGAATTTATGCCTCTGACTTCTATAGTCACTTGCTTTCACGTACACATACCCCTGTCCCACATATACCCATGTCTCCATAACACATCATTAAAAATAAGTAAAAAGGAAATTTTAGCAATAAACCCGAGACAGAACTACATGCTTAATAGTGTGTCTAAATGGGAGGGAAATGTTGACTGCATCAAATTCTACTGAAGAGTGAAGCAAGTAGAAGTCCAAGATTATTGGCTAAGATTGCAAAAGCAAAATATTCTGAAAAACAACTTGGCTGCTTCTTTAAAAGTTAATAGATGCTTACCATATGATCAAGAGCACTTAAACTTTTCTCTAAAGAGATGAATATGTAATTCTCACAAAAACATGTGTCCATTAATGCTTACAGAAAGGCTATTCAGTAGAAAAGTAGTCAAAAAGAATAATTGGCTATACTCATCCAAACCAAATATAATCAGAAAAAAAACCTTTTCCTTCTCTGTTAGCTTCAGGACAATATTCTCTATTCCCTACCTTCCTAGACAACAACAAAAAGTGATAATGATAGCACAATAAATATGAACTTCCATTCATGGATGGTGAAAGATATTTGTGCTCAGAGTCAAAACCTGAAAACTGACTGTGTTTGGCCCATAGTTGATCTTTATTTGTGTGAGCATTGACCCTACTGAAACCCTCACTCATGGGTGCCAGAAAATAAGTATAGGAATATTTGTATAAACTTTGATAATAATATCATAGTAACAACAACTAGGAGCTACATTTGCATCTAGGGAATTGCTGAGACATATAGGATTTATGTAATAGGATACTATACAAATAGAGGAAATGAAATTGAGCTGCTTATACTAACATGAATGAATCAGAACCCCTGAGGGCATGGAACCAGTAACTTCTACTTTAAATAAGACTCCCCATTGCAGCTTCTTCATCTATAAAAGCCTCATCAACATGCAGATTAGGACCTCTATGATATACCTTAGTGGTTACTGACAGAGTTAAAACTAAATTTCATGGTTTGAAACATCGTGTACAAGAGTAATCAAATGGATCAGTGGAGAATAATAATTGAATTCCCTCATTCCTGCATAAACCTTCCTAATAGTAATAAAAGTTCTGGTCATTGATATCCAATGTCTAAGTTGAGAAGCCTTAGACATGCTGTTTTAATGTGTGTAAGTACTTGCCTTTGTCTCAATAAATTAGTTTTCTACTTCATTGCCTTTTTCAGGTAGATGAATTTTAAGCATTTAACCTTTCTGGGTGACAGGCAGCATTATTATTATTACATATCTCCAAGAAGTGAATGAATGCAAAGGTACTATTTAGAATAATTATATTTTCCCCAAACAACAAGGAAACCCCATTGAAAATCAAAGGAAAAATGTTGACAGAATAATTATTAAATTTATCAAAATAGTTGCTTCATTGAAGACAATAAAATCAAGAGCAACAATGAAGATTCAGGAAAATTCTTTATTAACAATGCATTTTATTTTCAAAAGGAGATGAAATCTTTCTAATAACTTCTTCGAAAGGCATGGAATTTGCAGTCATGGGGTTGACTTATATGGTTGTCTCTCTTTGTAGGTGAATGTTACTCGAGAAGACTCACCAAGTGAAGACCCAGTCTTTCTTAGAACCTTAGGAAAGGGAGACTGGTTTGGAGAGAAAGCCTTGCAGGGGTAAGTGGATCACACGTGCACAGTTTTTGTTTATGTACTATGCAATTTACTGAAAAGTTGAACTTCTAGTAAAATCGAACCTTCTTGGTGTGCCCACACTAACACCAGACAGACCTTTGGTTGTTACATTTACTATATTCCAGCTGGATTTGTGATCTGTTTATATTGACTGTGGGAGCAAGCAAGCTTTAATATATACATGTGGTCTCAATCAGAGCATGTTTCAGTTTTGAGTTACTTAAGTGAAGTCTATCTGTATAACTCAAACAAGAGGACTAGACAGTTTTTCTCAGAACACAGGAAGGTGGCTGACTAAGGAACTTGAAATCTTTAAACCTGTACCAACAGTGAATCAGCAGTGACACCTTCCCAGAAGGATGTTGACTGTTGTCACTGTTGTTACTGTGATGGAGACAAAAACACACACACCTGAATTCACTATGGGAACACTCCAAAGAATGGGTTAGTGGAGGTATACTTTGAGATGACCGCAATGGTACTTTTGTCAGCTTTCAAGACCTTGGCAAGAACTTGAGAGTTCTTCCCAAATCATGGGGAAGAGAAGCCAAGGTGGTTTTATAATATCCATCTTACAGACTGAACAACAAATATATTTGGGGGCTTCTATCTTTGAATAAGCAGCATATTTATTTATCAATAAAGATGAAACTTGAGATTTTAGTGTCATATGTATCTGCAGAACTTGTCAACTAAAATTTTGTTTCTGTTTCTATAGTCGTGGGATAGAATTTACTTTGATTAGAATATCATTTTAAAATTATAAGCATTCATCTAAAAGTACTGAAAAATCGCTTAGGCATTTTTTTAAGTGCCACACTCAGATACCAGATTTTATTCTGCTTTTTATTTCACAGCTACAGGAATGAAACCAGGGCATCTCTATAGTCATCTCAGTCAGGCTGTACCACTATAGGAAAATTGAGAATGAATTGCACTAACTTTCTACTTATCTTTTACTGGGCATGCTAGCTCCCTATCCTGTGGACATGCATTTGCCATTAGATATTTGCCAATTTCAAAACTGAAGGAAAGCATGTACACATATACAATGGGGTTCCAAAAGGATGCATTAAACATTTTATCCCTAGACTGAAACTGAAGCCCACAAAACTCATGGCTTAATCTGTCTTTTCTTTGATTATTTTATGCATTTAGGCTCTATAGAATGATACTGCATAATTTCAGTGGTGCAAAGATCATTTCCTTCTGTGGAAAATAGTGTTATTTCCACATAGAAAAGAAAGTAAAAACAAACAACCCACCCACACACATACAAAGGAGACAAACAAACCCCACAAAATTTTCTAATCATTTGAAAGTGAAATCACAAGTCAAATGCTAGAAAATAATTTATATTTAGGAATCAGAAGATGGTCTTTAGTAGTTTATTGTTACCGGGATTAGATACCAAATATAGATGACTTTCACAGTTGAAAATACCTTCTTAAAAAGTACAATGCTACAAAAATTTTATCAAGTTTTGTTTTGATATTAGAACTTATGCTAATAAAGTCCAAGCTGCATTCTTCATAGTGTCTTTCTAGTGAAGAAAGCTTTATTTTTGACAATTTCATGTATATGTCTACATTTGTATATATGTATATCTATGATAAATTGGGATTATATTCATCTCTCCTTACCCTCTTCTATGTACCTTCTTTTACTTCTAACTTTATTCTTCCTAACTTGTCTTCTCAAATGGATAGTCTATTAGAGAAATTGATTCTCCCTTCTGTAGCAACAGTTAACAGTCAATGGCGCTTTAGGAAGGGTGGGCCTCATGGAGTTCCTCCTACCCATGACCATCTTTATTAAACTTTGCTTCTCAGCTGTAAATTTTATCCAGTTGCATTATTGACTTCTACTAAATGTTTAAATCACTACTTTTGAGTCCCTTTATGTAAATATTCACCAGAGTTTATTTATTTAAAATTTATCAGTATTTTGTCACTGACTCTTTCTGTTATCCTGGTAACTCCTCCAGGTCTATGACAGAATATGACATTAAAGAAAAAAAAGCCCCAACTATTTATCCTTTGATTTGATCCAAAAATTTTGTACTAGTCTTATATTCCATATCTTTCTGAATGAGAACTAAATAGAATTTTTTTTAAAAAATTAACCTAATGACCATCTGTTAATATTTTTTCATTAATAAAATTTGGAAATAAAAAAGGGTGTTGAGTTCATTTGATTATAGGGGGTTAAGTTAAACATATAAATAATATGAGTGTGATGGTAACTATTTTGTACCACCTTCTAGAATTATCTAGAAATAGTCTTGATAATGGATTGTCCAAATCTGTGGGAGATTATCTCCATCAGTGGGAAGAGTTTTATGGCACTAGTCTCTAGATAGGGACTATTCTGTACTATACTAGAGGGGAGAAAGAGGACTGGCTGTAGCAAGTAGGCATGTGTTCATTCTTTTTCTGCTTGCAGCTAGAGATGACTAGCTGCTTCAAGTTTCTTCAGTGATAAACTTAACCTAGAAAATAGACTGTTTCTTTTATGAATTTCTTCTGTCAAGGTATGTTTTTAATTACAGCTACAGGAAATGAAATAAGGCAGGGAGTAAAACAAGAAGGCAGTTTGCAAAGCCTTCTGTACTGAAGAGAGCAATTGCTGAAATCCTGTGTGACTTACCTCCACAAGGATGTGACCTCAGCTTATTAAAAAGAAACCATGAGTATGATATGAAATTCAATTTCTAATCTTGATTAGAAAACACAAATTGCAAGCTAATAAACGGCTTTGGCAGAATGGCTTGTTGGTTGCAAGTAGGTGATTTCTGTCAATTACTGAGATTCGTCTCTAAAATATCCTTTCCATGACTTATATCATATTAAGCCTTTAGCTTATGTGAATATGTCCTGACTAGTCCCCTGTTTAGATGCTTTGACATGTTAATATCTTAGGTCTGTATGGTAGTTTTAAGAAGTTGGGCCCAATAGGCTCAGGGAGTGGCACTATTAGGAGGCATGACCTTGTTGGAGTGGGTGTGGCTTTGTAGAGAAAGTTCATCACTAGGGGCAGACTTTGAGGACTCAAATGCTCCAGCCCAGTCTAGTGTGACATTCACATCCTGCTGCCTACTCCAGCACCAGATCTGCCTGCACACTACCATGCTTCCAGCTATGGCAATAATGGACTAAACTCCTGAAAATATAAGACAGCCCCAATGAAATGTTTTCCTTTATAAGAGTTGCCATACTTATAGTTTCTCTTCACAGTAATAGAAACCCTAAAACAGCTTGTAATGATTTTTCAACTTGAATTTGTGTTCTTTATCTTTCTTTATATTTAAATGTTTTATACAAAAAATCCAAAATCATTCAAATTAATTGGATTTGTTTAACTAATGTTGTCATAACTACAAGATACAAAGTCTTATGGGCACCTATGTACTGTATATCCTTTGGATAATGTTTACAAACCACATGCTACATTTAGCTTTAGAAATAATTTAATATTGAGGATGTATATCAGGCACCATTTCAGATAAGTGGCTTGCTCACAAATAAAACTTTTTTTTTAATACTGGAAACTTTTGTTTTATTGTCCTAGATATGTTGGACAGATCATTAGAATATTGATATGCTTGTAGTTAGATAAAATTCATATAATATTGATTATTCTTTTTAAAATCCAGACTGCCTAATACAAGCACTAATTAAGAATATAGAAAATTTGATATTTATTATTAACTCCATATCCTGATTATAGAACTCAGTCCCTGACTACTGTAAATATCTGCCTCTAGAGGTAACATTCTTTAGTTCCAATTTAGTGGAAGCATTAGAATTTTAACTATAAACATCTTTTAAGTTGTTGTATTAACATCCATCCCAATAGTATGTTGTTACTGGAGAAATTGGAATCACTTATTTGATTGCTTTGTATAAAGCAAATTATGCACAATTGTTTGACTCAATCATCCTTTTTTTGTCCTTTGATAACAGCTTCTGTATGCAAGAAAATGGCAAAATATTTTTCTTCTTATGTAAGTTCTGTCCTATGTGCATGAAAATAACACTCGTGTAGAAATTATTTCATCAATATGAGATAATTCATTTATACTTTGGCTTATCATTTCTGCATATCTCTGTCTGATCTGAACCATATAGGTCATATAAGCACTGGGTATCAAATTCTAAAGCAATCATGCAGTGTATGTGCCTAGTAATGAGAACTATGTAAGACTAAGAGGAGCCCAAGAAAGATGGGCTACAGGTCCTTGCCACCCCCTTCATTTCTACTGTCACATAAATATTAACAACAGCATGTGATCAAATATTTCAGCTGAGATGTCCGATTTGAGTTAAACACTACTTTATCATTTACTACTAAATATGAGACTGTGAGAGGCTTTCTTTAAATCTACTATGAAGATTATGATTGTACCTTACTTTGGGAGTTGTTATAAGGATTGATCCAGGGGATACCAGTAAGACATTTGGGTGCCCAGAAATTTTATGAGTGCCTCCTAAAAGCTGACTGTTGACATCACTACCACCAACCACATCTTCATCTTTCCTTTCACCATCATTATTACCATACTAAGTATTTCAATCATAAAAAGCTTTTAGTCCTTAACTGAAATTTAGAGCACTTGCGATAATTGTAATAGCAAGATTTCAAGTCAATTACGCATTACTTTGTAACTTCAGCCAAACTTGGTTGACCTCTGTGTCATCCTTTTTTAATTCTGCACAGTAAGCAAGTTGAACTAGGTACTTTCTGTTTTCTTAGATCACAACCTCTGATTCAGTGAGATCTGGCCTCTTTACTGCTAGAACAGATTTCTGAACTCCAAATGTAGCGCTGAAATTGCCAAATAGTGGCATTTAGTGTTAGGCCTCTGCCACCAGGGTCCTTCCATGCGAAAATTACCTCATCTGTTGCCTTGTGTTCTGAAGACCTGAGCCACATGTCAAGCCTGTTAATGTTTATAGGCAAGGTAACAAGCCAAAGTCAATTTTTCAGAAGTCTCTCTTTTTCCAGGCTCTCCTCTTGGACATTGTCATGAGAAGCTTACTTAATATTCTGAAGCCTGCTTTCTGGGTTCATGTGTTTTTCTTTAAAAAATAATGAAATTATAGGACACAAATACTCCAGTAGAATTTTCTTGTGATTAGTGTATTTGGAAGTAAGATGTTACATAGGCAGTGCCGACTTCTGTCTTCTAAGTTTACTTTTCTCCCAGGATCAGTATTCTGAAATGTGTTGCATACATTTAATCTGTACATATACATATACTTTTTTAAAAATTATTTTTATATTGATATCTCATTTCTGTGTCTCTGTATCAAAAATCCTCCTCTTCCTCTTTTTTTCTTTCACACATTATATCCCAAATGCAGTTTCCCCTTCCTCCCCAACGCCAATCTTCCTCATATTCCCTTTACCCCAGATCTACCCCAACTGTCTCCTCACAGAAAAGAGCAGGCCTCTGAGACACTAACCAAACTTGACATAACAACTCACAATAAGATCAGACACATACCATCACATCAAGTCTGAGTATGGCAACCCAGGAAGAGAAAAGAGCACCATAAGCAGGCAAGAGAGTCAGAGACTAATCCCACTTCCACTGTTAGGAATCCCACAAGAACACAGATACCACCTTACACCTGTCAGATTGGCTAAGATCAAAAACACAGATGACAGCCTATGCTGGAGAGGTTGTGGAGCAAGGGGAACACTCCTCCAATGTTGGTGGGTGTGTAAACTGGCTCAGCTACTCTGGAAAGCAGTATGGCGGTTTCTCAGAAAACCGGGAATCATTCTCCTTAAGGATCCAGCAATACCACTATTGGGCATATACCCAAAGGCACACATTCTTACCCTAAAAGCATTAGCTCAGCTATGTTCATAGCAGCATTATTCATAATAGCAAGAACCTGGAAACAACCCTCAACTGAGGAATAGATTAGCCAAACTGTGGTACATCTACACAATGGAGTACTATTCAACAATAAGAAAAAAAATGACATTCTAAAATTCGTAGGCAAATGGATGGATTTGGAGAATATCCTGAGTGAGGTCTCACAAACCCAGAAGGATAAGCAGAGGATGTACTCACTCATTAGTGGACTTTAAGCAAAAACATTCTGTTTTTTTCTTTGAAAGATAATGGATGAATAAAGCGATTTAAGACACACACACACACACACACACACACACACACACACACAACACAACAAAACAACACTTCTGGTTTAACTGTAGAAGGGTTGCTTAGCAGGAATTTGTAGTGGCCGTAGTGCATCTGTGGGCATTCACTGTGACCTACTGTGCTTTCTTCATCTGTAGCTGAGCCTAACCTGGCTTGAGGAGCTTTAGCGTTTCTTTTTTATGTTTCATGTATTTTAGAGAAAAGAGAAGTTTTATTACTGTATGTTTTTTATTTAGCTATTCTGAATGTTTTGCTTTTTTATATAAAGTTTGATATTGATTTTCAAAAAAACAAATAAAAACAGAACACAGAGCTACTCACTATAACATATATGAAAAGGACCTATGTCAGAGCCATACAGACTCCCTGATCTCTATGAGCCTCCATGAGTCCCAGTCAGCTGAATCTGTAGGATGCTTTCTTGTGGTGTTCCTGCCCCCTCTGTTTTCTCAGATCCTTCTTCCCTCTCCTCCACAGGGCTCCTGAGCTCCATCTCATATTTGGCTGTGGGACTTTGTATCTGCTCCCATCAGTTGCTGGATGAAGTCTCTCTAGTCTCTTTGATGAGGATTATGTTAGGTTCTAGTACCAAAACACTCTGCAGACAGGAAAAACTCTAGGTCAAAGATTTTGTGGCTAGGTTGGTGTCTGTCCCAGTCCCTCCACTTGAGGCCTTGGTGTGGTTACAGAAGATGACCAGTACATACTCCACAGTCACCATTGCTAGGAGCCTTTGCAGGGTCACTCTCATAGATTCTGTGGAGTTTACAGTGCACTGTTTCAGCCTCACCACCGAAATGTCCTCCAATTCCAGTCTTTTCTCCCGGTATTTTCTCCCTCCTACCTCCCCATTTGATCTCTCCTGTTCCTAGCCCCATCCATCCCAGTCCACAATCTCTCTCCTCTTCTCAGTGAGATACATGTGTCCACTCTTAAGGCCTTCTTGTTGCTTAGCCTCTCTGGGGCTGTGGCCTGCTTATCCTTAACAGCTAACATCCATTTATGAGTGAGTACATACCATGTTTGTCTTTCTGTGTCTGAATTACCTCACTCAGAATGATTTTTTTTCTAGTTGGCCATCCTTAAGGATGAACATCTCTAAGGATTGTTGAAAATTTATTTAAGTGTTTCTCTGCCATTTGAGAGTCTTCTGATAAAAAGGTTCTGTTTAGATCTGTACTCCATTTTTAAATTTCATTATCTAGTTTGTTGATGTCTAGTTTCTTAACTTGATATATTATGGCTATTTAGCCCTCCATCTGATGTAGAGTTGGTGAAAATCTTTTCCCATTATGTGGACTGCTGTTTTGTCCTGTTTTAAAATAATGCATTTATTGGCTTTCAGGTCTACTCTAGCTCACTATGATATAATTGTGATATAATTATATAAGATATAATTCTTATTTTGTTGCATCTTTTTCAAATATAGCTAAATATTCAGGCATAGCACTTGGGCACTTAGAAAGTACAGTTTGACAAACAATATTCTGTATCAAACCGGACCGTTTCATTTTTCCTCTGGAAGGTTTTTTAATGGGGGATATGTTCCCATATCACTACAGTCTCTGCATCATAGCACAGGCTTTAGATATAAAAATATTTCTTTTGTCATCTTATCCATGGCATATTTAACTTTCACACACTCAGTACCCATGATCCTTTGTCAAGTCTGGTTTATCCTGCTGTGGGTGAATAATTTAACTTATGACAAGTTCCAACTCAGAGCTAGAACTATGTTGCCAGCATCACACAGGACTTTAATACTTAGGAATATAAAAGCTAACTGGTTGTACAGTTGCCCAGACTTATAATATTTACATATCCTGTTATATATTGATATAAAAATATCAAGGATACAATTCACCACTTAGCTTGAGTTATAGGCAATTGTCAGCCACCCAATGTTAGTTTCTGGAACCAAACGAGTTCTCTAGAAAAGCAGGAAGTGCTCTTAGCTGCTCAGTCATCCCAATCCCACAAAGATGACTTTTAGTGAACAGAATTGGCATTCTTGTTCTCTGCACTTAAAGATGAAGATCTCAAATATAAAGTTTGTTGTGCAGTGAATCCATCTGATAATCTAGTAAGTAACCTAGTAATCTAGTCTATCTGGCTTTATAAATATAGTTCACCCTCATAAACATAGATTATCAGTAGATAAATATTTACCATCATTAGAGTAGATATTAATGTGCATGTTCAGCTTTATTGGGGCATAAATGTTTAAAATGTCTATCATCTATAATGTTTATTTTTTGTTCATGTAACAGTATGTCTTTGTTGTAGTATACAATTTTACAAATGGCATCATATACACCAACCCCATTTAAGCTATATGTGTTTGTATGTGCTAGTTTTGAAAAATTATGTATTGACAGCTATAGTTATGTGTGTTTGTAGATTTCAAAGTGCTGTTCTGATTTTTAATACTGTGTAGAATAATTAAATCAAGCCAATTAACATTACCTTAAATATTTAAGTTTTTGTGATGATAGCATTTGAAATGAACTCTCTTAGCAAAATTGAACTGTGTAGATTACTGAAACATTTATATTCAGTATGCTGCAGCCTAGCTCAAAATAAGTCAAATATGTCAAATTTATTTCTCCTGTCCATCTCATCAAAATGTTGTTCCTTCTGCTTATGTATTATATTCCACAATGGTGGTATTAAGTTACATTTTAACCCACAGTGTGTAATTATCTCCTTTCTTCCATGTCCTTCCCATGCATGGTATCTTTTACCAATTTGGTAACTGCCATTCTAACAGGTATGAGATGACATTTTATTCTGATTTTAATTTGCTTTTCCCCAATAATTAGAGATGATGAGCTCCCCGCCCCCCCCGTATCCGTTATCCATGCATCTTGTCTTGAGAAATGTCTATTTATGTCCTTTGATCATTTATTACTGAGTTTTTCTTGATCCTTTTATATAGTTATTTGTGCTCCTTATGCTAATTAATTTCTTATTTGGTGCATAGTTTGCAAATATAACCCTAATCCATAGGTTCTCTTCACTCTGTTCATCATTCATTTGTTTGAATTCTAAGCCCATTTGTGCTGATTATTTCTTGCCTACTTGGCATAAACTAGAGTCATCTGTGAAGAGGGAAATCAGCTGAGGAACAGCCTTTATCCAGTTAGGTTGTGGAAATCCATGAAGATCCTATCAAGCCTTAGAACTAATAGGAAAATTTTCATAAAATTGTAGAATTCAAATTCAACATGCAAAACCACTAGCATTTACATTTATTAACAAGGAAAATTTCTGAAAAAGAAATGGATAATGATCTCATTTATAATGACTAAAAAAAAGTGAAATAGGAAATAGATTTGGTAGGATCTTTAGGGTTCTCTTCTTTATAGTAGAAGTGATCAGATATCCAAGGATGGTTGGATATAACATAGTATTTTTTTTTTCAATAAAATGGTTTACTTCCTCAAGACTCGTTAAGCAGTCATTTCAGTAGTGGAAATTGAACTACTTAAAAAAAGAATCCAGTCCCTCAATCTTATTTTCCAACATATCATTCAGACAAGTATTTTCTTCAGGTATCACAAGATAATAAAAAATGTAAATCTCTTCAAAAACAAAAGTGTTTCATTTGAAGCTAATTTCCTTGATAATGAACTCTGCTAGCATCTTGTATCTGTCATTTTTATTCCTTTCAAATCTAAATGATTGCCTCTTAGTTTTTTCTTTTTGTAGTGTAGAAGAAAAATGGCTCAGTATAAATCATCCTTAGGATAGAAAGCATAAATACTAATTGTCTAGATTTGTTGTTATTGCACTAACTACGTATGATGCCTGGAAAAGTATTCTAGTGGTTTGAAAAATACCTCTGAATATTTTTGTCAAAATTATATGACTAAAACACCAGTAGTTTATTCTGATTGAGATTGTGTCCACATGTGATCAGCACTGCAGGTGCGTTTGGATTCATATGGTTCTTATTCTTCATACATTGATAAAAAGTGAAATATAGCTCAGAAAAAAAATACCACATGATAATTGTCTTATTCTAATTTCTAGAAAATAAGAAAATTACAGGATTTATATTTTAGAATATTTCAAGCAGTATGTAAAAGACACAACTAACTAACTCTTGCTAGGATAATTTTGTAAGACACCAACACATAGTTTTGGTCAAACAACAATCAAATCATCATCAAAAATTATTAAGTGGTTAGAGACAAACATGGATAAAGATATGTCAGTCTTATAGAGCAAAATTATATGACATTACCTGGAGAAACAAATAGAAATCCCAATTGAAATCCTCCAAATATTTCTTTTTTAGAAATGTACAAGATAATTTTTAAATTTTAATGAAAATACAAAAGTACTAACATGTTCAAACAGCACAGGAAAGAGAGAGCAAATTTGGAGACTAATTCTACTGATCTTCCACGTGCCTTAAAGCAACGATAAATAGGACAGCATGTTCTGAAGACAAGATACACAAATAGATCTGGGAACATAATGAGGGGTCTTAGAAGCTAACCTCCAGGCCAGTCAGTTTTGCTATGACAAATATGATAGACAGGTTCTATAGCCAAAACACATAAACTTTCTTATAGTTGTAAGGACTATAAGTCTGAAATCAGGACCATGATGGTCACATTCTGGTGACATCTTTCTTGGTTGCAAGATGTTTTGGCATGTGCAGTTAGAGAAAGTGATTGCAGCTCTGGGTATCTCTTTTTACAAGAGGCACAGTTCCATGATGTTGGTCCCAGTCAAATACCCTTTCCACCTAAAATCAAGTGTCTCCCAAAAGTGTCTCCATTTCCAAAGTACCACAAATTTGAGAGTTTCTAGATATGAACTGTTAGTGGACACAATTTTATTCATAGAATTTGCTGGTTGATTTTTAACCAAAGTTTAAATCTAGTTTCTTTAAAAAAATGCTAGCACTTTGCTATAAATGATATTTACATCATTGTGTATATATAAAATGAATAAACTAAACAAACAAATAAATAACTTGCATTCATACCATACATCTCTCATACCATTTAGAAAATTTAAAAATGGCTTATATGTCTAAATCTCAGTTACAATTTAACAAATTTTTAAGGTAAAAGAATCTATTACTCATTTCTTAAGCTTTAATTAGGTTAAAAGTTTTCTTAGTGGGAGGTAGTAGTTTATGTCTTTAATCTCATCACTCAGGAGGCAGAGGCAAGTGGATCTCTGAGTTCAAGATCAGCCTGGTCTACAGAGCAAGTTCCAGAACAGCCAGAGTTACATAGAGAAACCCTATTTCAAATAAATAAATAAATAAATAAATAAATTTTTAGAGAAAGAAAGATGATTAATAAGACATCATTAAAGCTAAGCACTTTTAGGAGGTAGGCAGGTAGTTTAGTCATAGATCCTAGTGTGAGCATCCTTGATTCTAACCCCAGCATGGAAAAACAAAATCCATCTTATGAAAGCCGTTGTCAATTATGAAAAAAATGATGGCTTTTACATTGGAGAAAATATTTGCGATCATATATTCAAAAAAGGAATTTGTTCCCAGTTTTCCAAACTCGTAAATATCAACAATGAAAAAGTTAATAGCCCAGGGTTTTTAAATGAGATCTGAGCCCACATTTTGAAAACTTCTGGCAAATTAGTATAGAAATATTAAAAATTACTGATGTTAGAGAATTAAAAAATAAAACCAATGAAATACTGGCACACTAATATTAAAATGGCTAAAATTAAAGCAGCTGACCATCCTATGTGTTTGGGGTGTGTTCATGGGCTTTTGATGGGAGTGTAGTAAACATGTACAATGACTGCTTCCTTCAAAATTTAAAATAAAAATATATTAAGTATATTACCTGCCATCCAATTCACTCATTGTCAATTCTAGCTATTTAAGTAAATGCTTATGTGTATACAAATACTTGCACACAAATTTTGTTCTTAGTAGCAAATAGTCTCATATTTGAAACAGCTTAGATAAAGTGAGATATAACCATACAATGAAAAACAGCAGTAAATTGATTAAAGCATTAATATACTCAACAACCTAAGTGTCTATTAAAATAATTATAATAAATGAAAAATGTCAAATAAAAGAGTATCTATTATGTAATTCTATTGTCTATAATTCTAAAAGATACTAATAAATCTGTAGATAAACAAAGTATGTCACACCTGGGGCTAGCAGTTTGCATAAAGTAGATCTTATATTGGAAAATCTTTGAGATGATGCGCACATTCATCATATTGATTATATATTAATTAAAGTGTCTATAAATGTCAATGGTTTTCACTTCATACTCTTCAAATATATAGTTTAGATGAATCAAGCCTCATTATTAAACTATTAAAATTCACTTAATATCTTAGTGGTATTCTTGAGGTAATCAAGCATGCATAAGGGAACTAACTCCTCCATGGCCCATTAAACACAACTACTGCTCTATATACAGGAGACTTGGAAATCTCTCATTATAAAACTACAGCTCTAATTTCATTGAAATTTAATTGAAAAATTTAATTTTTGTGGAGTAATAATTTTAAGTATCTTAATGGCATAAATAACTATGCAATATATAATATATGTAATATATATCAGGTATTTGATATATTCTATATAATTATTTATATGATTATATATTAAATAGTTTTATATGTTATAATAATCTCTTCTACCCTGCCAAACATCAACCATTTCTATGTGTTAAGAACTTCTGTGTTCTAGTTATCTTAAGTATATCATGAATCTTTGTAACTAATAGTTATTCTGCTGTCCTACAACAGATCGGATTATTCTCTGTCTGTGTTCTGTTGCATTTAACTTTTTTTTACTTCTCTTCTACCATATGATCTTTTATAGGACTGAACGTTTATGTGAACGAGGTGATTTGTTTCTTTTCTTTCTATGTCTACATAATGTTATTGAACATGAGTGACTTCCATAATTGTAACTACAAATACAAGAATGTCCTTGTTGTTTTAAGAAAAATTTTTATTCATTTTACATACCATCCATTAATTCCCCCCTTATCCCTCCTCCCACTACCCCCAGCCTCCCTTCCCCCAAAACAATCCTTTTCCCTTTCTCCTAAAGGGTAAAGCCTCCCATGAGGATTCAGCAAAGCCTGGAACATTCTGGTCCAAGCCCCTACCCCTTGAATCAAGGCTGTACAAGGTGTCCCACCATAGGTAATGGACTCCAAAAAGTCATCTTATGTAGCTAATAATATCCCAGATATGTGCGTGTGTATATATAGATATGTACACACACACACTTGTATATATTTCTTTTCTGTTCACCCCACTGTAATACCTTGTTTTATTTAATTCTTTCTTTCATGAAGAGTATACAAGTAAACAGGAAGTTTCAGTTATCTCTTTGATGTAAAGATATCAGAGAGAGAGAATAGTGGGATTTAGATAATATTATTGGTCTACTTTTGTTCAGTGCATTCTTAGAACTTTTTCAAAAATTTCTTGTCTGTAAGTATGTAAGTTAATTTATGTTCAGTTGATCCATGTGTCAAGTTTTTTCTAAATTAATGAATCTTTATTTTGTGTGTATGTGTGAGTACCTACAAGTATGTATGATTACCATATGCAT
The DNA here is from genome assembly GCA_004025045.1 of Sigmodon hispidus. Lineage (NCBI taxonomy): Eukaryota > Metazoa > Chordata > Mammalia > Rodentia > Cricetidae > Sigmodon > Sigmodon hispidus. The sequence goes on along the minus strand of PVIH01011109.1, from coordinate 11,120 downwards.
ACCATTGGTTGTAGAAGCCAGAGAAAATACTGGATACTCTGTAACTAGAATTACAAGTGGTTACAAGACATCCCATGTGAGTGCTAAGAATTGAACCTGTGTTTCCTCCAAGAGCAGTAAGTAGTCTTTTATCTTAGATTTATTTATTTATTTATTTTATATGTATGTGCACCACATGTAGGTCTAATATCTATAGAGGTCAGCATAAGGTATTGACTTCTCTGGAACTAGAGCTATGGATAGTTGTGAGCCACCATATAGATGCTGGACACAGAATTTAAGGCCTCCATAAGAACAAGTAATTTTGGACCCAGTCGTTAGGGTACAACCCTTGAAATCCCACCCCAACTCATCTCTCCCCTAAATTCAGGTCAGCAGGGAAAAAAACCTGCAAGCCAGAACTTCCCAGTAAAATCCAGTTCTCTGGACACCCTCATATACAAATCCTGCCCCAACCCCCAATCCATCCCATCACCAGGTGACCTCAGTGGCTACCCAAGACCCACAGTTCCTCAGCACCTATTGGATCAAGAGGGGTTTCTGAGTCCCACAATTTGCCAGCACCTATTGGATTAGGAACTCCTATAGGATCAAGAGCTCCTTCTGGATCAAAAGCTTATATTGGATCAAGATTAGATCCCTGAGACACAGAATCAGCCAGCTCTTATTGCACCAAGACCAGCTCACTGTGACATAGAATATGCTACCTTCAAGTGGACCAAGAGCCCAGATTGGATGAAGAAAGACTTCCTGAGACACAAACACTTCTAGAACAGATTGCAACAAAATCAGCTCCCTGAGATGCAGACAAATCCTGCATTGATCTAAGGAAGTAATGGGCACATTCCAGTGCAAGAATACATATAACAACATAAAGAACAATATTGCACCACAAGAATCTGGTGGTTCTACAACAAGACCTGAACATGACAATGTAGAAGGAACAGAAGGAAAACAATCCTTTAAAACAACTTTATGAAGATAATAGAAGCCTTAAAAGAGGAAATAAAAAACTTCCTTAAAGAAATAGAGGAAATTACAAACTCAAAATTGGAAGAGATCAACAAGTCCCTTAAAGAAAAATCAAAAGAAAACCAAGAAAAATCAATCAGACAGATGAAGGAAACATTTCAAGATTTAAAAATTGAAAAGGGTTGGGAAAAGACTCCAATCAAATGGACTTAAGAAACAAGCTGATGTAGTCATTCTAATATCTAACAAAATATTGACATCTAACTAAAATCAATTAAAAGAGATCAGAATAGACATTGCTTATTCATCTCAAGAAAATCCATCAAGAAGAAATCCCAATCTTGAACATTTATGCCCCCAACACAAGTGCTCCCACAAATGTAAAATACATTACTAAAGCTTAAATCTCACATCAAACTCCACACATTAATAGTGGGTGACTTTAATACACCACTCTCACCAATGTATATAGGTCAGCCAGGTGGAAACTTAACAGTGAAATAAGGGTTCATGCTGATGTCATGACCCGAATGGACTTATATATAGATATATGCAGAATATCCTCAGCATCAGTTGATGACCCTTGCTCACTACCCAGATCTCTCGCTTCCTCTCCCCTTTCCTCCCCTTCTACTTGTTGTAAAAAGTTTTTCTCCCGGCCCGTTTGTATGTGACCATTAATGAGGCTATTGATCTACTTCTCACATACATAAAGCTACCATATTTCACATTTACTTTTGATATTTTCTGTTAACTTTATTAGAGGCAGTATAAATTATTCTGTAGCTAACCACCACAATCTCCTTTATTTTCTATTTAATAAAGTGGAGAGTCATTACAAATTTAATTATAAAACTTAAAAAATCTTTTTTTAGTAATGCTAAAGTAGCTAATGCTCCTCAGTCAAATGATCTAATTGAAGATTAAGTGTGAAAATGGGAAATTATTTGTAAGCAGATGATGAGAGGGCTTGCATTTTTAATTTTATTATTCCTTCAAACGATTCAGAGTGGACTATGGATGTCTGGATTCCAAGTGGCCTGCATTTCTCCTAAGAGTTGATATACTAACAGGAAAATTCCATTGTACAGCAGCCTTCAGGGAACATTGTCTGTCTTTCACCAACACCTCTTCTATGAGTTTCTCTGTTGAGAACATCCTGTCCTTCAGCACCCAGGCTTGAGTGTTAGGGGCAGTCTGTCCATCTCCTCCATGGGGTACAGCTCTGCCTCTTACATCTTTGCTCTTCCGATTTTATTGATGATTCTATAGTATTTTTCATTCATTCTTTTCTCTCTTCCATTACATTTTTCACTATGATTCAGATTTTTTTCCTAACTTATATTTTATGCCATTTATATTCATTTCTCATGTGAATTATAATCCAGTATATCAAATCACTACCTTACTCAGCTCAGGAAAGCAGAAGCCCTACTTTGGGCCTTGGCTTCACCTTTAGGTCCCAGAGTCTGTTCTCAGCTATGATTCTTTTTATTTTGAGTTAACTGCTGTGATAAACACGGTGACTGAGGCGCTTCTAGAAGAGAAAATTTGGGCTTATAGTTCCAGAAAGACTATAGTCCATCAAGGAAGGAAGTATGGTAAAAGACAGCAGGCAGTGCAGCAGCAGAAAACTGAAAGCTCCTATCTCCAACTGCAGACAGGAAGCAGAAAGGGTGAACAGGATGTGGAACAAAACTGTGTAATCTCAAAGCCTGTCCAGCAAAGTACTTGCTGGCAACAGTGTGGCACCACATATCCCCTCTACTCCCCCTAACAGTGTCACCAACTGGCAACCAAGTGTTTGAATACCAGAGCCTGTGGGGGATATTTCTCAAACTACCACAAAAAGAATCTTTGCAGTCAGGTAAATATGTGTACCAGTAGCCTGCTCAGCTATTGGTTCACTATTTTGGAGGGACTGTAAGATCTAGGTGATCTTACGCCTTTATGATCTGGGACAGTTCTTTTTCCATGTCATTCCTAATAAATGTCTTTTTCCCATTTCATATTGTATCTGATATTTATTTATAAAGTTTTGTTTATACTTCTTGACGTAATTTTATTATGTTCTCAATAAATACTTTTTAGGATTATCTAACCAAAGTGATCCTTACCCATAAAGGCTTCATCAGTGTCCCATTTTTAAACACATCACAGATGTTGAATTATTGTTTTGGATGTTTGTAAGGTGGCTCCAATTTTTGAGGATGGTCTCTTTAGTAGGAGAGATAGTTAGGATGAGTACCAGTTTCCATAGTACATATACTTCTGCCATGGCAATGAATGGGAAGATGGGAAAAGATGTGTAAGTGTATCAGACTGTTACAGACCTAACACAACGCTTTGATATCATCATCTCACAGTTTTCATATTGGCAATTTGCTTATACACATATTCCAACTTGCAAAAAAATTGCTACATTCTTTCCTCTGGCTTAGACCTTTTACATTCAGCCTTCCTGTCTATCCCACAGAAAAGCACTTAATGGTACTTAGAATTTTACAATGGTGGTACGTAGCATATTCCATAACAAAGAATTAAAATGTATCTTAAATATTTTTAAAAATCAATGGCAAATAAAACATGTATCTACTAGAGATATGGTATGTGCCAAATATTTGCAACAAAATACATGTAATCTGGTCTTAATTTTGAGTCATATAGTGGGATGATCAGCATGTAGAGATGTATAAAATGAGATTGTTCAGAACTTGATCTTATTGAAACTTAACAGATCCACTATTTTTTGTTCTGTATTTCTTTTTCTGTCTGTATTTAAATTTCCATAACACACAGTGATTAACCACCCCAATCTTCTTAGTTTGAGATTATTTGACACAAGCTAAACTTTTATGAAAATAACTAACTTTTCTTTTTTTCTATTATAAATTTACAATTAACTTAGCATGATGTGTTAGATGTTGACTCTAAATAATTATTATTTGGAACCAATTATACAATCACTTTGCTAACGGAAAAACAAATTGTAGTGTTGACTAACAAGTTAGAAAAAGGAAATTGCAAGAAGCCACATTATGTAGAAACCATCCAACAGGCTCTTATTATATTTTATAAAATTATTTCTTGGGTTAAACAATGCTGGAGTATGCTTTCTTTAATGATTTTATGTTTAAATAATTAAAGGTGGTTAATCAAGAAATTACTTATGTGAAATTACCACTGAATTATTTCACAGAAATGGCTGACTGACAAACTCAAAAGTAAGATTAATGAGAGGGAAGAATAAAACAAAACCATGTTTTCAGTGGCTGCTCATCTTTTGTCAGAATGTTTTGTCTAAAGAGCTCTGGGATGGATGTGAAATTGTCCAGGAAATTAGATGTGGATTTATTTGTGTTAAACCTGCATGTGAAGAATATGTTCTAGTCTACTAGTCTATTGCTATTAGTAAATATACCTGCAGGCGTAAAGAAGCCAGCATGTCTACAGGAGGTGAGCAGTGAGCAAGCACTAAAACAAATGCCTTTTGTAGCTTGTTTTCTTCTGGCTGAGCTGGATTTGACATTGTCATTTTATATTTTTTAATCCAAATTTACATAAATACTCAATAATGGAATCCCATTTGTCCCTGATGGGTTGTAAAGAATGTTGCTGAAGGAATGTGGGAAGGATTCTGTTTAAAGAAATCCTCTATGTAAATGGTTGGTTTAGAATGAACAAGATAAAATGGAGTGTGGGCAACAGCTCACTCAGTAAAATGATTGCTGCACCAGCTTGAGACCCAAGTCTTGCCATCAGAACCCAGGTGAAAGGTTAGGAGTTGTACTTCACACTTGTCATCCCAGCATCAGCATGTGCAGAGTCAGGCAGATTACTGGGGCTCACTGGTCAGCCAGTCAGTCTAGTGTAGTGACAAGTCATAGGCCACTGAGGACACTGTTTCAGAAGACAAGGTGAATGGTGCCTGAGGAACAGCACTCAGAGTTGACTTGTTTGTACACAAGTGCACATAAACATATGCACACAAAATAAGTAAGAGCAAGAGCATTTGCTATAGTACCTGAAAAATGAATAATTTACTAAATGCAATAAAACAAAAACCTATCTACCTAAGATGCCTTCTAGGTAAAGGAGATGAAAAAGAAACAATTCCAAATTTGTTACATCTATTATGCTCTTACATTTTTTTTTATAAAAAAGAATATAAGATTATATTTGACTTCTAATTTGGAAGGTTCACTGGTCTTCAGGATTCAGCTGTGTCTCTTTCAGAATTTTATTTGCTTTAGATTAGGATATAAGAAACAAGATAGATTTGGAAGGCACTTCCATATTGCTTTTTTAATTTGTATATTTTCCTACAGTTGGTTCATGATCATCTTTCTCCCCTTTAACATAATGGCATAAACGTGTTTATGTTTTTCATGAATATAATTATTTTTCTGTACCATACTAGTACAATTTGAGCATAGTATATTCTCTTGCTTCCAAAACTCCAAATATGTATCCACTAAGAATAAAGATTTTTATTTATGCAATAGGCAAATAGTTACCAAACTCAAGAAACTTGACATAGATATGGTATCTTGCATTTGGTCCCACTTAATTTGAGTTAGTCTGATATTCTTTCATGGACAGATACTTTTGTAGGAACCATATCCAGAATATTATTTATATAAGAAATAATTTGACTCTATGTGTCTTGCACACAAGAGAAAACATACATTTTTCCCTCTTGGTGATGTTAATTTAATTTAGATCACTTAGTTATAAAGTTGTCCTCTTCTTCACTAAAGAGTAATGAACATTATGTTCCATAATATAGTACGTACAGAAACATTGTACAGTTCTCAGTCAAGCTAGCCTATATCTTGCGTTAGCATTTATTGATCCTATCTTCTACGAGATTGCAGAAACCACCATTATAGTGCTCTTTTATCTGATTAATTATCACTACCAGTTTACAGATTATTACTTATTCAATATGTGATCATTGCTTTGACTTTCAGATCTGAGCAGCTGTGACTTATCCATTTAGTCACATCATTAAGCAGGTGTGGCCCATCCATTTAGCCTAGCTCCAGATGCTGTTTGACATGAATCAAATTATTTCTTGATAGCTTTCTTACAGCACATAATATACCAACTTCTTGAATATTGTTGCCTTATTTTTTTAATCAGAAGTCCTGCTGCCTTTAGTATAGAATAACATAAAGTGCTAAGAGTCACATATGACTTGTATTCTTATTGAATACAATAGAATGAAAATAGAGAATCTAGATCTATATATTTTTGTCTGTGGGAAGTGTGTGTCTATTACTTATTTATTCATTAGATTTTTTTCCTAAGTGCTAGTAAGATCAGCATTTAGTACCTATAGGCTATATAGAGTGGTATAATTTAATATTCAAAAACTTAGCAACTAACAGTAGTAGTAGAAATGGAATAATAACCACAAAACCATAATTGTGAAAATACATTATTACATTGTTTTCTAACCTTATTTTCTTGAGTCATATTTTCTTGGGTTAACAATTTTCAGCAACAGACTGATTGTAAAACTTTTTCAAGATGCATCAAATTGAGATCTTTAGGTTTTTTCTACCTCTTTCCATATGTCCATTTTACAGTATTCTTAAATGTGTGAATATCTTTATGATGAATGAAAGACTTTACAAGATATACGATGAGTAATCAGAGTCACTATTTTCATTATGAAAGAGAATTTACAAAAGAATGAGGGAAAGAAATATGGATTAGAAGCATAAATATCACACAAGGCTCCCAGTATACAAATGGAGAATAATCTTTGTAGCAAAAAATCATAATAACACTGAAATATAAACCAAGAAAATAAATATTCACAAGTGCATATGCATATAAATAATTGAATAGGAAAGAGGGACAGAGTTCTGCAGAATACTGTAAACTAAATATAAAACAGAGAAAATTACACAGTGGCCCTTATGTCATTCAGATAATAATAGCTCTAGGCCAAACCCACTGAAAGTAGTTAAAATCAGCTAGCTTTTTAACTGGAAGCAAACATTTTTAGTTTCAAACTATTTTCCTTAAACAATTCATTGCTAATTGAGGTGGTTGGCATAAGTTTGCATAAAGTGTGGAACAAATGTTTCTGAGCATGTGTGGTAGGTAATCACTAGTTACAATACCTTTTGCACTGTGTTCTGTTAGGGTAGACTCTCAGTTTTAAGGTATCATTGGCTCATTACATAAAACTAACATCAGATTCTAAGTTGTGAATGGTTAATTGATGAAAGGCAAAAATTTTGTTTTCACCTTCTGATAAAATATTTTAAATTAATATTAGCACGTAAAGATGTTAAGGCAAGGCATACCATATCAATGTTGTTTCCTATTGATGCTTATAGATAGCTGTGGGAGTTTGGGAAATTAAAAATAACACTTGTTTATTTTGTGTGTAGTTCTGAAGTAAGAATTAGCTTTAGACTCTGTGGAGTTTTCTGGAGAATTGCACACTGAAGGCTGTGGAATCTGAGGGAAAAGTCAGCTTCCCAAATCACTGTTGCTGTTGGCTGAATCTAATTCCTGAAAAGTTCACTTGTAATTTCCCAGATAATGGTGGTCAGTGGTAAACAGCATTGTTTATTGTTTGCCTCTTGTTTTGTTGAGAGTTTTTTTTTTTTTCTGCTCTGGTTAGACATTGCTCAGCTTTTTAATGGCAAACTGAGGAAGTTCACTGCATCTCCTTGTCTTAAAATCAACCCTGTTGTGCAATATAATTTATTCAAAAGAGGATTATTCACCCTATTCATGGATTCAGGGAACTTGAGGAAGGGCATCTTTTGGAAACTACTTTGGGAATTCGCCTTGTATCATAGCATTATGTTTAAGATACAGTGCTGTCTCTCATTCACTTTTGTTCCTACCTTGTGGGCAGTCTAAATGCCCCAACCCAAACAGGATGACTTTGTGTGCAACAACATGGCTCACCACATTAACGCCTGTCTGTGGGACATGTTGTCTCTGGCTGGGTTGAATCAGATTTTCTTCTGTAGAGAATAGAATTGAGCTAACTCACATTTAGCAAGTTGATGATATAATGTAATGGGAGCAGATCAGGGAGAACTTGGGGGTGAATGAGAGGTAAAAATGCCCCAAATACATAGAGTGAAATTATAATAGATCTAACAAAGATATCTTTTAAAAGAAAGTAGAAAGGCAGTAATCTTTGACATATCACCATGAAATTTGATAGTTGGTTTGTTGTGTATCAATCCCAGGCATGCAAAATTGTTTTGTGAATAGCAATCAGTTATTTACTTAATATTATTAATATGATGGAAAATGTTACAACAGTGAACCTGACTTGATGTAGCTACAGAACTTTCCAACCAGTGCTTATCCTTGATTACAAATGAGCCTGCATGTGGCAACATGAGCCCTTAGGATTTTTCTTGAGTCTCTTAAATTCTCTTCAGTTTTTTTTTCTTTGTTCTTCAAACATAAATCCAGATCAATTATTCTTTTGTTGCACCTCAGTCTCACTGGTAATCAAGAAGGAGTCAAAGAGGGTTTGGGGGTAAGTGCATGTTTTAGTTGAGACCATTTCCAATGCCCTTTCAGATGTGTCCAATCCTATTTATATCAGATACTAATTATTCTGACTTTTATTTAAATGAAATTTTCTATGCTTTCTGATTTTTGGAGTATAGCATTAGGTGCATTCTACAATTTTAAAGAAGATAGACTAGGAATAGAAATGATAATAATATAATTATTATAATTATACAATGTTTATTATAAATATTTATTAGATAATTATAATGATTATATAATATTGTTATAATTATTATAACTATATAATGATTAATAATAATTATTATTATTAATGGAAAGAGTGTGCACATCCCATGGCATAATGGATGCAGTCAGAGAACAGTTTGTAGTTTGTAGAGTGAGGTCTCTACACACATTCTGGGGATTGAACTTGGATCATTAGCTTGCATGGCCACCACTTTATCTGATGAATCGAAGCCCCAGTCTTAAGTATAGATATTTGTGTGTGTGTGTGTGTGTGTGTATGTATGTGTGTGTGTGTATACCTGATCTTCCTCAGGATAAGCTTGGAGAAACCCTGGTTCCAATGGAAAACCCATTTCTTTTCTCTGACATCAAAATTGTCATCTTCTATATATGGTTATGTTTCTGGGCAGTAGCTTAAGCCCTTTAGAAACAGTCCTGAGACACTGAGAATTTACTTAGGCAGATATAGTCATTGATTTTTGGTTCAAGTTGTACTCTCTCATTGAAATACAATTAGAAAATGCACATGTCCTCAAATGAAATAATACATGGTCAGTAATATCCAAATCTGAAAAACTTATCCTCATATTATGCAATACTTTGTTTCACTGATTAGCAAAATAATTTTTTAGATAAGTGTTCTATTACTGAGCCACCCATACACACGCGCGCGCGCACACACACACACAAACCATAATTGGTTGGTTTCAGTTGGTTTTGTTTTTTGGTTTTCTGTCTTAACCTTTTCATTGTGTGTGGGTGTATTGGCAAGTACATGTAGAGGCCAGAGGTTAATGTCAGGATGTCTTTTGTCATTCACTTCTCCATCTTTTTTTCTGATACAGGTTATCTCACTGAGACCTTGAACTGGTCAGCCTTGTATCTTCTGTTGTCTGCTCCACTCCTTCCCAGTACTGGGAATACAGGCATGTGCTGCAGTGCCTGGCTTTTATATAAGTTCTCAGGATCTGAACTCAGCTCCAAATTATGTGTTCAATGAAGTAGCTTAAAAATTGATTTTTGAAAAGATTGAGAAATCCAAAACAAGGCAGAATGCTGAGCCAACTCATAAATAAAACAAACTGAAAATTCAGCCTCTGTGGCAAATTTGGTTTTTTCTCATGGAAGTTGTCTGCATCATTCTTTACTTGTGAATTATAAGATGACTTCAATTTAGAATTCATACCGGTCTTTGCTTTGAATATAAACTACTAGCCATGAGAGAGTGAATAAGTACATAGACTCACTTTTTCTTCTGTAGAATTAGGTGATAAATAGTCTTAGCATTCAAGTGAATGTTCAAGATGATCTGGGATATGCACCATTATTGGGAATTTCCTGGCATACATTTAAATCTTATTGTTAGCAAATGATAGCAACTGTTACTTTACTATCATAATAATGACTTGGTTTGGGGAAGTTCATGTTCAAATAAACCTTTGAGATGTACTGATGGAGGTAAATATTTTTCTGAAAACCTCCCAGAAGTATCAATGTGCATAACTGCTCTCCTTAATTGCTTTTATTTTTCTACAAGCCAAAGCAAGCAATTTAAAAGTAAAATAAATTCAACCTGGCTCTTGAGGCTTAGCAGGCATTAATATTGCATGTAAAAACATACTATGTTTAAGAATAAATAGATGCCAGGAATGAAAAAAGCACAATGAAACCAAACCTTGAAAATGAAATGTGGCCTAACTAGCTATACAGGGAAAGGAATTTGTATTTTACCTTTTCAATTACCTCCAATCAGAGATGACTCTGTAATTACCTGTCTCACAGAAAAAACATGTTAATGCCTCCTTATTCAGGTGCTTCTGCTAAGTAATTTCTTTCTGTTTTGAATTATATAGATAATTATCTTTGTTTATTACTTCCATTTGTTAGTGTAGGCTTTTGCCTTGGGCCAGATCACAGCAAAAATGTGGCCTTTTGCTGTATCTTAGGAAACCCAGCTATTATCCGATTTCCTAACTTATTAGAACTTAAGTTATATAGCATTAGACATTAAGAACTATAAACCCCATTTGAGAAATATGCTATAAACTAAAATATGCATATAATCAAGGGACTTATAGACATTCCCCAAGCTGCCAGGATAAACCAAACAGGAAAATGTGTGTCTGCAGAAGACAACTTCTGCTATTTTCTAGTCAAATTGAAGAAATGTTGCCTACTCAACCCTGAGTTGCATATTAAAAATTCGTAAGGTCACAGATATGGTAAAAATGTTTGCTTATGGGACTGTTACTTTATTACAGAATAGATTGATGGAATGATTGTGTTGAACTGGTAGAATTATTCTTATAGTCTTAATATGCTTAACCTATAATATTTTACCTACAATAAAAGATTTCAAATTCACTGTGGGCCTAAAAGCCAAGTATATTTAGCCA
>PVIH01011108.1:17970-71176 GCA_004025045.1 Sigmodon hispidus | reverse complement strand
GCGGGGTGCTGTCCTCATTGTCCTGGGGTCCTGTGTCACTGCCTGGCTGGGGTCAGGTCACACTCATGTTACAGTTCTAATAATTCTCTACTCACACACCGTATCCTCTGAGACTGCAGAAGAGGGTGTGGGCAGAGAGCTACCCAGGACACTGTTGATGCCAAGAGGCCAGAAGCCAAGCAAGAGGCCCTGATGTGTGCTGCCCTGAGACTGTTCCCTTCCCTTGAGCCTCATTGGCCTAAAGCAGGTCATGGTAGAGATGTGATGACGGCCTCTGACGCATCAGGTCCCCCCTCAGACCATGGGGCAGTGCACACACATACATACACACACACACACACACACACACACACACACACACACACCCTCGTTCTCCAGCACATGCAGAGCCTGATGGTCTCCCTGCCTCTGCTCCATTACCATCAGCTCTCCCACAGGCCCGTCTGCTTCCCAGTTCCCCTTTCTCTGAAGCCTGGGGATTTCCTGATTTTCATTAAGTTCACTTGGGAAGTACCAGAGGAGCAGAGAACTTGCTGGGGCCTTTCATCAACAAGATCATCTGAAACTTCAGTCAAGATACACAGAGCACTTACACCTGTCTGTCCATCTGTCCTCTGTCTATCCATGCATCTGTATACCTATGTATCTACAACGATCCATCTCCCCACCTTTGCATTTATGTATATACACGTATGTCCACTTTTCTATCCATCGGTGTGCATGTATCATATTTCAATGTCTGTCTACAGGTCATGTATCATATATCTATTTACCTATCATCTATCTATAGATATGCTTTGCACTTATCTTCCTTTTTATACATCTATCATCTTTTATCATTCATATATTTATAAATTTACCTATATTAATAATATACTCATCCATCAATCCATCTACTCATCTATCTACCAACAAGTTTATCTCTCTTTGCCTCTCTCTTAACCATCAATCATCTCCCTATGTGTTCAGTGGACACCTTTACCGGAACAAGTGTTATTTTACCACAGGTTGCTCTATATAAATGGAAAAGGATTTAGTAAACAATGAAGAAGGATGTAATATTCCATCTGAAAATCATAAGATGACTGATATAAAATGACACACACATAAATTCCCAAACACTATCATACACAACTCCCCAAATGTAAGGTTAATTAAGAAGTTGCATACTAAGGGTACAATCTCATCAAACCATTGTTGTCTTCGCCCTTGACTGTCTAGGCTAAAAATAATCAAAGCACTCTAAAGCAGAGGGGGATGAAAGTGCTTCGACCACCAAATCCTGTCTTTATAAAACCACCAGAGTCACTGAGCAAAGGACAAGATGGAGAAAGAAGAAAACGTACACTAATGTGTGAATCTGGGGAACAGCTGTCAGAGAACACCACTGATGATGCAGTTCACAAAAACCACAGACATTTATTTCTTAAAGTTCTCTAAAGTGGTGAGGCCAAGGTCAAGGCACAGGCAGGTTTGAGGTCTGGCCAGGCCTCTTCTTCAGCAGCTTCTCACTGCTCCCACCTCAGTTAGACATCAGTGGGATGTCTAACATAAGGGCATTAATCCCCTCAAAAGAGTTCTGATTTTGAGGCCACATCACCTACTGAAGGCCCCATCTCTGATCCCCTCCCATTGAAATGTAGTTTCAACCTAAGATTTGGAGGACATGGGTATTCAGTCCCCAACACTTTCAATAGTATGGGACAAATGATGATCATTTATTACTGTAAAGGACAACAGAGCTGAGACACTGAAGAACATGAACAGAGCATTTAAACCAGTACAGAGAATTCAGGTCAGCACCCGACTAAGGTTTAATGGCCACCATCAGCCAGGAAATGTGCAGAGAGCTTTGCAAAAATCCATACAACTTGGTGAAGGCAGGGTTAGAATCCTTACAGACAGGAAGCAGTGTACAGGTGAGATACAGGTCCACAAACCACAGCTGTGAGAGACAGGCTGGGACTGGGCCCAGGTGTGGCTTAGGGCTCTCCCTCTCTACTCATGCTTCCCTGAGAGGTTGTACTTCCTGACTGGCAGTGATGGATGTGTCCTGCATCTGCTCCAACACAGACTGCTCTGACATACTTTTATTGAGCAGACAGAGCTCAGGGACAGGTGCTGAAGCCCTGTACAGTTGAGAGCCATTGAACACAGACAACTGTTGTGTGGATAAGATGTGTGAAGATAGAGACCCAGGGTTTGGAAAAATCCATGCATTGATGGGTCACATCACAGAATGGACAGCACAGACCAGAACCTGACTGAGCTGGGTTTGCAAGGGTGAGGTCATGGACAAGGCTGAGAACACTGTCCAGAACACCATGTAAGCTCTGATAAACAAACCATTGGAGGGCAGAGAATCAGGGAGACATGTGGCTCTCAGTGCCAGCTGCCCAGCTGTCCCTGGACTTCTCGGGCTCATTTTGCACAGAGCAGAAGGTAACAGTCCTCACCCTGACACTAGGCATGATCACATGACTAAATGCTGTCCAAGGAGATGTAAGTGGAAGCCCTGTATGTATCTTCCACAAAGGCTGCTCAAAAAGCATGGGCTTTTGGGGGAAGAGATCTGAATTCTTCTTCTTTTCTCTCTTTTTCTACCCTATATCTCAGAAGTGATGATTGGAACTCCAGCAGTCATTTTGGATCCTAAGGTAAGGATGGAAGCCACACGAAAGACAGGTCTTTAGGAGGGGAATCAGGCTTCCCCTTGTCACTTTGGAATATCTGCCTTTGCCATGATCTGCTTCTGGTGTCAAGCTATGTGAGGAGAAAAATAAACACTTGTGAAGTTATGCACTGTTTGGGGAGAGTTTCTATATGGGACTAAAATGCACCTGGAAATGGTCTCTGAATGTAGAGGAGATGGCTGTCTTCGAACCAAGAAAGAGGGGGAGACACTTGATTAGATGACAGGGCTACTGGATAAGGGACACAGACCAAGTTCAAACCTTACGGACCCCAAGATAACATGGCATTCACTTATGCACTAATGTGGACTTTCAGTCTTTCAGGAATAGGAGGGTAATCCTATGGAAGCTTCCAGAAAGACACAAACAACAGGAGGCTTCCAATAGGACAAAGGTCATATTGGCAAACAATTTCTCAGGAGGGATCCTGGTTTCTAACCACACTTAAAGAGACTGGGGAATGCAGCAGGTCAAAAAGCATTTGCACAAGCCTGATGGCATGATTTCCAGTCCTGGATTCCATAGTGGAGAGATCTGAGCCCAGAAAATTATCCTCTGACCTTTTCACATGCTGTGGTACACGTGTGCCATGACTCACACAAATTATAATATAAAAATTTAAAAAACTATGCTATCCTTGGTGTTCAAGGGTCACTGAAAGTGTTTGGTTACATTGAAGCTGAGATGAACTTTCAGTATGTCCTGAAAGTTATTCTAGAATTTTTTTTTTTTTTTTAAAGAAAAACAGATACCAAGCAAGACAGCATGCCATATCGGAACAGAGAAACCAGTTAAGTAGAAAGAATTGTCACTGTGTGGACCAAAATTGAGTGAGCACACAGCTGTGGAGAGGCGAGGTCACGCTCAGATGACTGAGGCAGGAGGTGGCGGCTATGAGGCCGGTGCAGGAGAACTGAAAACAGGCTCTGTGAGGCACAGCATGCTAATCCAGCCCACATGCTGGCCTAGGACATCAATTAGGAGGGGATGTTGACATGTAAGGATTGAGTCAGGGCCTTGGTGTGCGTTCAGTCCTAGCTACATGGGAGGCTGAGGCGGGATTATTTCAGACCTGAAGTTTGGCACTAGCCTGGGCAACCAATGAGAACCTGTCTTAGACAAAACAGAACAAGTAAGGGTTAAAAGTCACTGAGGAAGAAGCCTAAGTGTAAGAGACAGGAGGACTGGGGTGGGGGGAACAGAATTGTTTCTATGCCCCAATTACTGAGCTTACTAAGACACTTAATGTTCAGAGGGTGGGGGGAGCTCACAGAAGGTTACCCCAGACAAAAACAATGTCACAAGCCATTTGGATACAGATTTGTTAGAGGAACATGCCTGGCAGCCAGATTGAGCATTTGACAAGGGAACAACAGCAGCTGAGGAGTCTCCTCACAGGGCATCACCAGCAACAGGCAGTAGCACCAGGTTCCTTGACAGGTCCATGGAAAAGGTTACCACGTGAACCATTCTGATGCCCTGAGTTTGTCTGCCTGAAACTCAGGGCAGAGTCGGCCAGAGAAGACATGGAGGGCTCCCCTCCTAGGCAAGTGGGGTGGGAGAATGTCCCAGCTCTGTCTCCAGGGCCACTTACACTGAGAATAATCCTGATGCTCAGTGCAGGGAAATGAAGGACATAGAAGGATTTTTAATGCTCTGGATGCTAGGGATTTTTTGTGCACGGGGAGAGACACACACGCTCACAAACAGATGCCACACAAGGGTTTGTTTCAGAGAGTTACCCAAAGAGAGGCAGGTACCAGGAAAGGAGCAGGTAAGGAGGAAGAGAAAGAGGGGGCGGCAGAGAGGGAGGAGAAAAGCGAAGAGGGGGGCTGTCACGTGGCATTTCTTTTTAAGAGAAGGGGTGGGAACGGATCCACGTAGCCACGCCCAGGGGCATACCCTCCCTATTTGGCGCCACGTTGGCTTTACTACATGGCAGGGGTTCTTATTTCACCCAGAGCCATGTTGGGTCCATCACATGGCATGCCAGGAATACTTACGCTGGATGAGTTGATCCTAAATCCCAAGAAATGGGAGAAAAGAGGTATTCTACATTTGCAAAGAAAAATAAAATCTAATGATAAGGAATATAATCAAGTTTGTCAGAGCTTGCTGTTTCCAGCCACCGAGAGGTACAGGGCTGCACACTTGTGGCTGGTGCCTTCTGGCCACTGAGGGGACCATGCTGCTAAGGTTTCTTTACGTCTCCCCTCCATTGCAAACCCTCGGTGGATTCAAGATCTAAAACTCAAAATTAAAACATCAAGAGCATCAAAACACATCTTTCATCTTAGGAGTTGAGTAAAACATCGAAACCAGAAACCACAAAGTAAAACAAAATCAAACCATAAGAGGAGGCTGGAGAGTTGGCTGTGTGGGTAAAGGGCCAGCTTTGCAAGCATGTGGACCCAAGTTCAAGGCACAGAAGCCATAGGGGGAAAAAAAGGCTGTGTGTGATGTCATGAACCTGTGACCCCAGCATTGCTGAGGCAAAGAGCGAAAGGCAGATTCCAGGGGCTTCCTCACTGGCCATCCTATTCTACTCAGTGACTTCCAGGCCAGCCAGACTGTCTCCAAAAGAAGATGGTCCGTATGTACCTAAGGAAGGACACTCGGGGTGTCGTCTGGCCTCCACATGCACATGCATGCATATGTGTGCCCATGGATCCCCAAACACACAGAGAAAACAAAACAGTGACAGATGGTGGAAACTTATTATGTGACCGCAGATGTGTTAAGTCTGATGCAGGAAGAAGAGAATAATAGTCCAGGGAACCACATTTTCATCATGTGTAAGTCGGAACAAATCCATAGGCTGGATGGTTTGTCCCTCCGGCATGTGGATGAAGATCATGACGCACTACAAGGGAACCTTCTCCCTGTACACTGAGGCTCTGAGGCCGTGGCCTTCCAATGTTTTCTCAGTGGGATGACTGAACGGTACCCACTAACATTTTAAACATACCTCTGGGACAGGACTCAAGCCAGAGACTGGTGACAAGAAGGCTGGAACTGTTCCAGTCTGCAGGGGACATAAAGCACGCTGGGAAAGCAAGTGACAAAATCAGCACAAAGACAGAGCAGGGATCCGAGAAAGTGTGCTGGGCAAGGGCTGGGTGTGCAGGGAAAGAGAAAATGGGTTTCTGGAGAAGATGCGGCTGGCAGATGCTGGGAACCCCAGGAAGGTAGCCCGGGCGGAGGGAGGTCAATCAGCCTTTGGATCTCAAGAGGGGGAAACCTAGTCTGGGTGGGGACACTTTACCTGTTGACAGCAAAGGATGAAGACTAGAGGCTGATGAACTGAGAGGCTCTGCCAGGTCCCCAAGATGAACAAGTCCCCTCCCCCAGCTAGCCGTTTTGCTGACGTGTCTCACTATCGTAAAGACTGTAGAAGCGAATGTGCCGCTGGCCAAGAGTGAACTCAGAAGAGATCACTACATCGCCTCATTCCTTATGAACAGAGGTGAACTTGGCAGCTGCTCAATGTCTGCTTGTATTTTAATTTGTATTATATAATGATACACACATACATATCAAGATAGATAAATAGATACATAAATAGATATAGAAAGAGAGAGATTTGGAATCTTGCTTATAAATATGAAAAAATAACTATATTCCAATGAGAGCCAAGCCTGGTACATTGGCTCTGACAGTCCCATTAGGAGAACTGCTGGGATGTTTTTATTTATTTTTTTTTGTTTTATTTTTATATTAATGGTAAGCTATTAGTTACTTTGGTGAAATACTTAAACCTTTTGGAATTAGTTTCTTTATCTGAAAAGGGTTTGGTACTCCATTCCTGTGTCTAAATGCTAAGAACATTTTCCATTCAGCATTCATTAGAACTGACCTACCTGGCATGCCAAAGGGTCACTCTGAGATTTTTCTTAGTTTGTTTACTTGTTTGTGGTGTGTTTACACAACACTTCTGTAAGCAGTGCTTGCTTTGATTATAAACATTCACTAAACCAGGTCCAAGGTCGATAAGCCCATGTTTTGGAGATTCTTCCATTCTGAGAGACCTCAAAAACTAAGCTCAGATTAGGTGAAATGTGCTGAACTCAGAACCTTTCACATTCAGCAGAGGATGGTGAGATTCCTTGTCCAGATTGGATTGGATAATTTAAACACAGCCACTTCCAATATATCTACCTGTACTCACACAAGTGCTGTAATGTGTTTGCAACATCCATGACCCTCGATTATCCTAACCCCTAACAAATTGGGTGTCTGTGTGTTTGACATCAAATACTAATGAGCCCATGCCCTCTCCTGCAGTACAGGACAGGAGTAGTTTCGCACAATAAAAGTAAAACAGAGGTATGGGGGGAAAATGAGAGCAAAGTCTACTCACTATGAAACTACAAACAAGATAAAGATATGATTTAATAAAGTTCGAATCTGAATATGCAAAAATGTTCTGAAAGGGCCTCTGAGGAGGGAAAACCCTACAGCCAGGCTCAGGAGCCCCACTGACCGACCGACAGACAGACACACACTTCTGCCTATACCTAGATCTTCACCCTCTGTTATAGCGGGGGTGGCGGGGGGTGGGGGGACTCAAGGCATGGGAATGACAATCAGATCATATTTGCTGTAAGGGTTTCAATAAGAGCAACTGTGAACAGAGATGCACTGGGCAAATTCTTACAGTAAGAGAAAGAACTGTGTCTCTAAGAGTGGGTGGAATCCTTTCATAATTTGGAATGTGGTCCTAGATTGACAGAGGATCAGCTTTATGGAGGAGGAAGGGTGTTCAGGGGCCTCAGACCACTTGCTTTGCACTGTGTGATGTAATCTAGGAAAAAACCAAGAAAGCTGTTTTTTAGGCTGCTTGTGCTGTGCTCAATGTTTCTAAAGAAAATCAGAATGTGAGGTTTAATATCTTCCTGGGGGATGAAGTGTGCAGAAGTTATGCAGAAAGCCCCTGAGAAAAGTCCTTAGGAAAGTAACACCATCACAGAGTCTGGTAGAAGGGTCTGCAGCAGTAGTTGACAACCTTGTTAATGCTATGTGACCCTTTAATACATATGGCTGCTCCTCATGTCGTGGTAACCCCAAGCATAAAATTAATACCATTGCTACTTCATAACCATAATTTTGGTACTGTTATGAATCATAATGTACATATTTGTTTTCCGATGGTCTCAGGTGAGCCTTGTGAAAGGGATATTTGGCCTCAAAGAGGTCTCGACATCAAAAGTTGATAAACACTGATCTGAGGGAGACACCTTCGTGGTGTGTGGCCAGCCACCAGCAGTAGAAGGAGCCTGAGAAGCACTGTCTCGATACTCAGTAGGTCAGGGTGAAGGAATAGACCCAGGTCCCACAGACCCAGTGACTTACTCAGCAGAGAAGGATGGAGGTCTGGAGTTAGATGTAGAGAGCAGCAGCAGCACAGGAGGAGATTACTGGCCAATGTCACTGCCACCCATTAGGTTCCAGGACCGGGTGTTCAGTTCCAGCTGATAAAGCCGACTGCATGGTAAAGGTTTGAGACATTTCAGCCCAATCTCGATGGAGAAGGAGACTTCTTTCAATGCCCTTTAGAAACGGGGAGGAAGAGGAAAGGAGCATCACCACCCAGAAGTAGGCGAAGGTCCCTTTCAGTTGCCAAATTAGATTCAAAGGCACTGTGGGCTCCGTTTGAGCAGAGGCAAGAGACTGAGCCTCAAGCAAGTTTTTGGGTTAGCTGGTCATGGGTATCTCTCTAAAAATGGTTAATGCATGACCTGTGGGACACGGCATGCGGGACTTAGGAGTCTGTTAGCTTGTGAGCTGTGAGACATGACAGCGGTCAGGCTGCCTCTGACTCCAGTCAGCACAGGGGGTGAGCGAGGGTCCCGTGCTATGTGATGAGACACCCACCAGCCGGCACCTCAGGTACAGAACACACACATGTGGGCTGGAACCCAAATGCCCTGTAGTGGTTCAGAGCACAGTGTGATGAGAGAGAGGGAGTGAGATAGAGGGAGCGAGATAGAGAGAGAGAGAGAGAGAGAGAAGGAGAGAGAGAATTTATGGATGAACCTGGAATAAAGAAGTGCTGGAGACAGAGGGGGAGATACAGAGCCTCCCACCCTCCCACTTACTGGGTGTAATTCAGCAAGCTCAATGGGAAGGGCCCAGAGAAGTCCCAGATTACCCAACTCTCTATCTCTCCATCTATCTATCTGTCTGTCTGTCTGTCTCTATCTCCCCCTTCTCTTCCCTCCATTTCTGATTGAGAACAGAGGGGGTTCTGTCTCCCACTGACCCTGTCCCACAGATGTGTGGCCAGAAGCCCAGGGTGAGGACAGAGCTAACACTGTACAGGTTACAAAGTAGGATGGAACATGGTGCTCACTCCAGGTGCAGCTTTAAGGGAGTCCTCCCTGCCACCAGACCTCCAGTGACAAAGCTGTGTCCTCACAGAGCCCCAGAGCTCTGGCTGTGTCCCCAGATGGTCCAGTCCTGGGTGCCCATCCCCTACAAACGGCCTTGGGCTCCAGGACCCAGTCTTCCCAGGGAGGCCAAATCTTACCCCCTTAGGTCCCTTGGAGCAAGACGTCACCCCAGCTCCTTCTCGTCCTGTCCCTTTCTATCCTGAAGCCCCCACAAGCCCACTGTGAGGCCATCCTCAGCCCTGGAGCAGGAAGCCTTACCTCTGCACTGGGTCCAGGCAGCCTCCTGCGGGAGCCTCTAAGTGGCAGTGAGCCTGAGCCTGAGCCTCTTCCTATTTATTTGTGCCATGGGAGGAAACAGAGCAGAATGAGGAAGCGCCTGTGCCCTTACACAAGCAGCTTCGTCTGCTTCTCAGAATTGCGGACATGCTCTCTGATAATACTCACGATGTGTTGCTGCCAGGGACACTTACACCCTGCCGCCTCTGGTCAGCTCTCACATACCCTCAGGTCTCAGTCCAGGAATGGCCTCCTCTGAGTCACCTCCCCTGACCCCCGGAGGAACAGGGGCAATGGCCTCCTCCCTGCTGAGTGGGAGCCCAGAGCCAGGCAGAATTAGGGTGGACCCCAAGGGCACCATTTCTCAGCATATGGCCTTATGCAAATCAGCTACAGGTGGCCTCTTCAAGCCTTGGGACACCTTGTGATACTTTTCTAGAAGAATCTACAAACCAGAAGGGTTTTGAGGGAAAACCATCAATGTGGAAAAACTAAGGTCACAACCTCAGTCAGCAACAGAAGCTTTCTGAATCCCTGGGGTCTGGTTTGCTTTCTCAATCCTGCCCTAGAGTTCACTGTGACCTTTCCCCAACTTGGTCTTCGAAAGGGAAGATCTGCCTCTGTTCCCTTCGCCCAGTGCCCAGCCCTGGCTCACACCACATGGCTGGGTGTGAAGTGAATGAATCAATGAATGAACAAAAATAAATAACTCCGAGGCTGGTGGGTTTAAAATGAAGTGAGCCAGCTGCTCCGTCCTGAAAAAAAAAAAAATTAAAGGAACACCAAGAAAATATTCATAGAAATAGGTGATAAAATGAGTGTGCATGATATTTTGATACAAAAGGAGAAAACACAAAGGAGTGTAATAATACAATGGATGAAGTGACAGCTATTTTAAGAAAAAGTGACACCCATCTCCAGTACAGAGCTACAGCAGCAGGAGGCCGGAGTGTCAGGAGAGGGACCCCAGGGCAGGGACAGTGGTCACCTCAGGATGAGCAAAGGTCCAGGCACAGGCTCAGAACCACCTGCCAACCTCTGTCCTTATTGTTCTTTTTTTGGAGATCAGTGTGTTCAAATCTTATGCTTTTAATCTATGGCGGGGGGTGGAGGGTGGGGGTGTGAGGGGGGCGGGGGCAGATGCCTGATTTCCAGACACCAGCAAGTTCTGTTTGACTTCACATTTTTTTTTTTTATTTAACAGAAAATGAAGGTCAAGAAAAACCCAGGATAGCTGAGAATGACTGACGCAGTCCACTGGGTGGACAGCAGGTGAACGGAACACCCTTGGTTTGCTGTGGGGTTTAACTAAGTGCTTAGCAAATCCTTTTCATGTGTGTAGTAGCCATGCCAGAGTAACTGGTACCAAATGGCCAGGGTAGGAATCATGAAGAATCCCTGAGAGGTTTTCACTGTGACCATGGGAGAGCCACACAAGGCTGGTGGCCTCTGCCTGCTCACTGGATCTACCATCCTACCTGGCCTTGAAGTCTGAAGAAATGAGTATCTCCTCACACACTGTGTAACTGTTTCTCCAAATATCTCAGTATTTGAGAAAATTAACATATCATCCTGATGCCCCATAAACTCAATGCACAATGCTTAAGTGAAATGGTCAGGCCCCAGCATCCCAGCTTACACAGGACGCTTTAGATATGTAAAGTTGACAAGAAATTTCTTGATTTTTTTGCTCCTACCTCAGTGACATCACCTTGTCTTTTTTCACAACCTACTAGTTGTGAGAACAGACTAGGGTCCGGTGAGTCCTTGCTGTGTGTGTACCACAGGGGCTGTCCCAATCTCCTGCCACCTTCTCAGACACCCATACCTTCCTTAACAGGAAATAAATTTCAGATCTTGACTCAAAATGAAAATGAATGCACATGGCTAGTGGTTGAGTTTGTAGCTCTATGTTTTGACAACAAGAACACTATGGCTTTTAAAGATAGCAGCTGCATCTCTAGGCCCAGATCTGAGCAAAATTTAAGCTAGAAAGACAATGGCTCTGGGTCCTGAAACTTAGAAACTTAGCTGAGATTTTTGGCTTGTCAAGTTGCTTGTTGCTCTGAGACTTGAAGACCAGAAAGTCTGAACTCAGAAGCCAACACCCACCGCTGGTCTCCAAAAGTTGATGGAGTTTCCTGGGGCTCTCATGCCTGGAGCAAAGCCTCCAGAGTCAGCAGTCAGCTTTCTGTTGTCCTTTAAGTGGTCATAGAGTGTTTTAAATAGCCAGGATTAGTTACCCCTATGAGTTGTGATCAAATACCTGCCAAAAGCAGCTTAAGGGAAGGAGGGTTTCTCTGGATTTATGTCTAGTGGGTAGTCATGGTGTCAGGAGTGTGAGGCAGTCTGTTATAGTGGGATTGTGTTGGTAATGTTGTAAATATTTGTCCCACCTATGGGTTTAATAAAGAGCTGATTGGCCAAAGGCAGAGAGAAAGTGTGTGTGGGGCTACCAGGCTAAGGAAACTCTGGGAACATCTCAGAGCCACAGAGACACGATGAGGAGACAGCAGCAGAAGAAAGAAGCTGAAATGCTGCTCTGAGAAAAGGTATCGAGCTGCATGGTTGAACAAGATGGGTTAAGGAGTTAGCAAGTTATATGCCTGAGCCCTGGGTCAATCAGCAGAAAATTAACCTAAGTATCTGTGTGTCTCTGTGTGATTGTGAGTGTTTCTGCCGGACTGCCGGACTGTCGGTCAAACCTCTGATCTAGACTGGAAAGTCTGGGCCAGAAACTAGTTATAACAGTCTGTAGTCAGGAACCTCAAAGGCTGATGCTCAGCTAGCTTCTCCTTTTTGAGTAGTCTGAGACTCTAGCCCACGGCACAGCGCCGTGCATATTTTGAGTGGGTCTCCCCACTTCAGCCAACCTAACCTAGAAAGTCCTTCCCAAACACTGGAGGTTGTTTTTCCACGGTGATTCTAAATCCTGTCAGGCTGACGATAAGATGAAGGGTTCTCTCACAGTTGGGCTTCTTGTGGGGGACAGCTAAGGAAAGGATTGTTTGATTTACAGCTCCTTCATCAAAGTAGGCAGGCCCTGTGAGAGAGGACTCAATGGAACCATCAGACTAGACTGCTTTATGGGTAGAAAGAGAGGATCAGATTGCCAAGGCTGTCTCTCAGGAGATAGATAGAGGAGCAGTGTGATGGGGTGGGGGCCAAGCAGATGTTATATGTCAGCTAAAATGGACTCTTGAGACAGACGGGAAGCTAGAGGTCTTTGTCCAAGGTAGTTGACCTTTGGGACTAATTAAGAGAAGTGTCTCTTAGACAGAAACTGCCTTATGTTATCTACTTTTCCAGTAAACAGAAACCTGCCTTTAGGCTTGTTTATCTAGAAACATTTCTTCTAATTACGCTGCTTGAAGTCCTCCTGTACAGGGTAATGTCACCAGCACTGCTATTTGGGGGTGCTACTTTGGACCTAACAGCCACAAAGAGAGCTACGTATCTGGCACTTTTTCAGTTAAGCACTGACTATCTCACTCCTGACACAAGTGTGCGTACATGGAAGGCATGGTGAATGAGCACTCTAAGACTATCTGTGGCTTCGAGAAGGTTAAGTGTCTCTGATCCATCTCAGATATGGTTGTGAGGTCCCACATGGAGGCCCTGACAGATGCCACTCACGGAGCGGTCCGACAAGAGGGTTGGCAAAGAATCCATCTTGTTCCTGAGACCTTGCTTCGGATATCACAGATTCTGGCTCCTCTATGGCTGGAACTTGAGTTATCCCCTAGATAACTGAAATACTTCTCTACTGTATTTACATTCAATATATCAATGATGACGGGATGTAATCCGAGAAGGAACCTTAAATTCTGTAAACACTCATATCAAGTGCATAGCAATTATTTAGAACTCTACACACCCATATATCCACCTATGAAATAGAACATTTTTGTCCTAGGTGGCTCTGTAGGTCCTTCCATAGTAGCTGTCTCTAATGATGCTCTTTCTCTCATTGTACACCAACTGTACCTGCTTTTGAAAAGACTGAGATAAAATAGTCCAAAATTAATGTTCTTGTTGCTTTCACAGGCATAGTTGGTGCCTTATGTACATTTAGGTGACCCAGCAACACTGCCCATCTCCAGGGCTTTTCCATCTCTCCCAACTAAAACGCCACAGCAGCATGTCATTCTTCTTCCCTTGGTCCACAGAAGCCACCGTTCTGCCTTCTGCCTCAGTAAATTTAACTAACTAGGAACCTCATCTAAGTGCCACCACACTGTGTCTGTCTTATCTCACTTAGAATAATTTCCTCAGGATTCATCCAGTGGTAGCCTAGGTAATAATGTTTTTCCTCTGTGTCTTAGTTAGGGTTTCTATTGCTGTGAAGAGATACCATAACCCCAGAAACTTTTATAAAGAAAAACATTTAGTTGAGGTGGATTCTTTACAGTTTCAGAGGTTTAGTTCATTATCATCATGGCGGGATATGGCAGCATGCAGGTGGACATGGTGCTGGAGAAGTAGCTGAGATTCTATATCTTTATCCACCAGCAACAGGAAGTGCACTGTACCCCTGGGCATTGCTTGAGCATAGGAGACCTCAAAGCCCATTCCCACAGTGACACACGTTCTCCAACAAGGCCATGCTTATTCCAACAAGGCCATGCCTCCTAACAGTGCCAATCCCTATGGGGGCCATTTTCTTTCAAACCACTCACTTTGTAAGTCTGATTTAATATAGTAATGATGATCACGAAGATGATGATAGTTGTTAGGTCCAAAGGAAATTCTCCAAACTCCAAAAGGCAGCTCAACCTGGACTATAGGAGGACTTTTGGTGGTTAGAGAAAAGCCAGCGGTTCATCAGGAAGTTGTGAATCCAGTTCCCATCCACCAAAAGGAGCCATTTTCCTTACCTCTGGCAGAAGGAACATAGGTGCTACCTGTGGCACCTATTAGCATTTCCAAGTATATGCTGCTTCCAGGCTCCTTTGGTATCACAAGTACCTGTTACCCATCTCAAGTTCATGCTGGCATCTCACCTTCTCCCTTAAACTCACAGGCTTCCTACCCCACTTCCCCAGCTGCTCATTCTCCTTATAACCCTGCTATCCTTCATATGCTCTCCCCCGCCCCTCTCTCTTGCTCTTATGTTATTCTTTGCTCCTGCTTCTCTCTATATGTTTTATTTTTTTTAGTTCTTTATCTTCTGCTGTCCCCCCATCTCTCAGAGACAGCCCTGGCCATGATCAATCTGGTGCTTCTCTCTCTGCTCTGAACTCATTCAGATGTTCTGGCTGTTCTATCTTTCATATTTGCAGCAAAAACCTTCCATTAACCATACCATGGTGCGATCATGTCCTCAGTTTATACATCTGGTGCTGAGTAACCGGAGGGGCACAAATGGACCCATTACCAGGGTGCTTGATGTCGGCGGCCACCCTGATGTTTAGTACAGTCCTAGAGAGATTAGAAATTACAGAGACAGAAAAAATGAAGACAGAAAACTTAAGAGTCAGGAGGGCTGTCAGTGAATACTGTAGCAGCCCTGATTTATTTCTCTCGGGCTTTTTATTCTCCAGCAAAGGGGAAGGGCAATACAGACAGGTGTAAACACTTCTTCAATTCTTAAAACATAACACACCTGGTACCCTCACCTTTGGCCAAAGCATCCTATTATACAGCTTGGCAGGGCGGCAGGGGTGTGGGGGGAGAGTTCAGACTCCATGACCTTGAGTCAAAATGGATACAAACCACAAGCTGGGATCTTTGTGGGCTCCACAGCTCAGCCTCTCCTAACAAGCTGCTGATTGGACTCTCATGAGGTCTGGATTGTTTATTTGTGCTGGGTCCTGCCACACACCATATTCAACTCTAAATTCACACTGGAGGTGAGTCAGGCAGCTTCTCTCCCGTACAGGGCACCCATTAATGTAAAGGAATGCATCTTCTTTGTGATTTGGGACGTTTCTCTCTGACAAGTCTCTGTCTGCTTGAGGATGTCCTGGATTGAAATTCTTGTCACCAGGACACTCACTTTTCTCTCCCCAATCCTTTCTCTCCCTCCTAACCTGCTCTCAGGTCGTGCCAGGCATGTACTCTGTCTCTAACTGTGACTAACCACCTGTCTCTCCTCACCTCTCCAGCTGTGACTCTGTCTCTCTCCTTGTCTCCCCAGAGCCCATCAGGCAGCTTCTCTATGTCCTCCTGAGCATCTGAGATATCCTAATCTTCCTCCTAGTGGACTTTCTGTTTGAGCCCCCTTTTGCTAACCGTTCCCCATCAGCCTCTTTCTGTCTAAAGGACGTCTCTGCCGCTCGCTCTGTCTCTCGGCTCACTTCTGTCTCTCACCATGATCTCCCCCTCTTCACCTGCCTCTCTAACCTGTTGCTCCTCAGACTCAGAGGCTCCATTAAGCCTCGCTGTCTTACTGCATATGGTCTTTCCTCAGCACAGCTCGGTGGAGCCCCAGAATCTCCCAGATTGTACCAACTTTTGCCGCCGCCCAAACGATCCCCAAATCTCTCATCTCTCAACTTTCTCCGCTTTACGTTCAGACATCTCTGCTCTTCAGGCCCCTTCTTTGCTCTCTGCCTGCCATGTTCCTTTACAGATCCAACCTTACAGAAACTCAAATGTCTTTCAGGTATGATCATATTTTTAAAAATGTTTTATTTTGCTCTATTAAAAAAAAAAAAAGATGTCTCTGTAATTGGTTTAGGTTCCTCCCTCTCCAGACCGAAGCATGGTTGTCTGAAAGTTTCCTACAAAATCTCTGTCCTGGGTCAGGCCACCTGACTCTGAGACATGGAGAAGGGAAGCAAAATGAAACAACCCAGGAAAAGATGCTAAGGATTTAAAAAACGACCAGGAAGAAAACCAGTCCCGCCAGGGATCACTGAGCTTATCTCACACTCCTTTTCTTGGTCTTATTCAACGTTCTAAATTCTCCTCTCATACATAGAGAGAGTTAGGATTAAAGGTGTGAGTTGCTAATATATACTATATAATATTATATGAAACATTTACTGAAGTGAAAACTTCATCTTAAGATTCGTAAGACTATTGTGTAAACTCTCTTCATCTCAGGATTTGTAAGTTCCTTAGTCTAAAGAACTTCATAAAATCTGTTAACTAACGAAGAGTTAGTTTAAAACTTGTATCAAGAGGTTGAGAGTTAAAAAAATTTATACATAGTAATCTTAACTTGCTACATTATATTTGTTTGTGACTTGGATTCAACGCTTGTTTTTTTTTTTTTTTAAAGAGGTCTGCTACGGTATACTGTGCATGTAACTTGTTTCAGTTCTTGCTTATGGGAAATAGAACTTACTAGCAATAAATGTTTGATTAAGGTCTATAAATTCCTAAGGTTGTAAAGGTCTATTTAGCCTAAGGGGGGAAACTACTTAAAGATGTGTGTCTAGCCACTTATGTCTTTGCTCACTATGTTCAAAAGCAGACTTCTAGGAAATCTTAGATAAGAAACAAGATATGTTTGGCAAATAAGGTAAGTATGATAAATGAGGTTGAGAAATTTCTGAGGTCTGTTTAATCTAGCAGAAACTGACTTGAAGATGCTTGTCTAGACTCCTTGTCTTAGCTGATTTTGTTAAGCTTTAGCTGTTTGGATAAACTGAGTCATACAAGAAACTGTCACATTCTGTTAAGGAACACTATGAAATGATAAGGAATGTAAGGTTCCTAGTCTCTCTGTAGATTGCAATTATGGTTTAAAGTTTTATTATGATGCTAATTTATCTTCAATTCAAATTTTTAAGGCTTTCCAACAGAGATAAAACTGTAAAATACTAATTTAAAAAAAGCTGCTAACTGGTTGTAAGCCATTAAAGATAATTAAGGCATGTAAGTTAATGGTCAGTCACTTATAAATGATCAGATTCTTTAATGTGCTCAGAACTGTGCTTGTACTTAGGTTAAGTGTGACTGTGAGTCATTTACAGGAACAGGTTCTAAACTTCTGTATATCAAGATCAAGCCTGAAGCATGAAATTAGAAATAAGTAAAGGTTGTTTAAAAGCAAGTATGCTCAGCAAATTAAACAACAGCTCTCAAATTCCTCAGAGAAATTTGCTGAATATTGCACTTGAAGTGTTTAATGAAAAGGCTATCCCTGACAGACAAAATTAGCAGCTTTAGGTGACAGCCGCTGAGACTGTCTCCAAAGAAGATGGGAAGCAGTGGACCCCACCTGGACTTACTTCCATTGTGGTAATGCTGACCACTGGGCAGAGAACTGCCCATGCCTTACTTTTGGTCAGGTCCCACCCGTACTATACACTGTTGGGTGGACTGCTCTACCCTACCTCACCAAGGTAGGTCAGTTTTTCCAAGTTCCTCCTCCACAAAAAAGTCTCTCAGGCCTTCTGGGTCTGTGGCTGAAGGCTGACGCTGCCCTGTGTGAAAGTTAAAGACTGACTTCTTGACAATGTCTGCTTCCAACTAAGCCATTGATATCACCATGGAGGATCCCAGGCTGGCTGTCCAGGTACTGGGTGAGTTTCTGTCATTTGAATTGTCACAGAGGCCATTTAGAATTGGCTTCCTATTCAGATTTATCCATCTCAGGTCTCTGAAGGTGTTGATGGCCACTTCAACTATCCCTTTAGTAGCTACATATGTATACATATGTAGCTATCCCTTTAGTAGCTACAGGCTGACCTTCCTCAGTTGCCCCCAGCAAGGCAGCCACTGCCTGATCAGTCTGTTTCATATGTAAAATCAGAACTTACTTTTACCAGAGCTACCAAGTCTCAGGATGAGAAAGGCAGACAGACTTACCTGGCTGACAGGCTTCACAGTGGAAAAAAAAAAATCACAAAAACATGTTTCATTGTAAAAAAAACAAACCCAAGATATTATGCTGTTATTAATGGCTATTTTTATTGTTTGCTAGTTCTTTATTTAAACCAACTTGCTTTTTAATGACTGTTTTCTGTAATCAACCACCTATGTCTCAGGGCAAGTGATTGGATTGGAGAAAAAAATGGTTTAAAGTCTATGTAAGTTGCTAGAATCTAAGAAAGTAATTAGATATGTAAATGCAAATTCTTAAGGTCCGAGGAAGAAATTTATGGTATTCTAAAAATAAGACTTAAAGATAGCACATGATATTAAGACTTAAAAAGTTCAAGAGTTTTAACATATTAATCAGTGGAGTTCTGATAAAGTATTAATTTAGCCTTGAGAAAGTATTAGCTACTGTTATAGTCACAGGCTCAATATTTTAATTTTTCTTTTAAATTTTGATTAGTTGTTTTCTAAATATAGACTTATAATGCTTCTCATTGTGCTGAAAACATCTCTTATCAATTGATATACATCCAGCCCTCTGGACAGAGGAAATAGTGTTTATTCTTTTAACCCAGAACCATCCTTTTGGGTCCCCAGCTGTTTTCAGACATTGTTAACTGCATTTACCACAAGCTGGATTTCAGTGCAGATGACAAACAGGGGTAATGCTAATAGATCTAAAACTTCCATCTCTTTTTGTAAACTTAAAAAAAAATTCATACGCACTTTAGGGAGTTGTGACATGGATCCACCAGCCACAGGTTCAACTGACTCAATGTAAGAATTCCTGTAAGTGAACATCCTAAGCATTCCCAACAACCACCACCAGGACCACAGGCCTGGAAGTATTAAGCGTGCACTGAGGATAAAAGTTTCCCCTGAACGCCTTCACTTTACCTTATCTTTCTTCAAAGGGGGTCCCAGGAGCAAACATGGGGTCCATGGATTTCTGTCCCTTTTCCTCTGTGAGATGTGCTCCTGGAACTTTTGGAAGCATCTTGGTTATGATGAAGGAAGCTGAGCTTGCTCTCATGTCCATGGGAAACTTTGTGGGAAACTGCTGTGTCTGTCCCAGCAGATTTCCATTTAGGCGACAGACTGGTTTTTTATGGAGAAGTTGGCCAACCCTGTGCTAGGGTAGACATTTGAAGAAAAAGAGATTCCTACCTAGGGGTAAAGAAGAGCATGGAGGCACTCAGGAGCAGGGTTGGGCACTGAGTTGTGAAGGTAGACCTAAGATCTGACATGAATTAATTTAATTATCTACCCAGCAAGCATTGAACTCCTGCTGTGTACCTGTCATGCGGCATAGAAATGATATGGAATTTATAATTCAGAATTGACTTATGAAAACCTGTCTGTTCTATGTACTACGAAAACCCTACCTCACAGCAGAAACCTGTAGAAGCCAGGGAGTATGTTCTTGGGAAATTCAAGCGTGAGACACAGAGTAAATGTCTTTGGAATTGGGTGGACCTCAGAGATGATGGCGGTCCTTGTCAGATGGAAACATTTGTGTTCTTGGAAATTTTGCCTGAGGACTCAGCATCCCTCATGTCCATTCATTCTTCTGAGGAGTTAAGGAGGATGCTAGGGTGTGACAAGGAATGACCCAGCCCATTTTCCCACTCACACAGTAGGTGGTACCCTAGGTCCACAAGTCGTGGCTGAGACCGTATTTCTTTCATAGCCTTCAAAAGGGGTCCCAAGAGCAAACATGGGGTCCATGGATTTCTGCCCCTTTTCCTCTGTGAGATGTGCTCCTGGAACTTTTGGAAGCATCTTGGTTATGATGAAGGAAGCTGAACTTGCTCTCATGTCCATGGGAAACTTCACGAGATAGAATCGGTGCCCCTCCCTCCTCTTTAAAGCCTATTTGACCATATTCTGTCCTCTGCTGCAGATGCTCACACTCTGTCCCCCTTGCTAGCCCATTAGGCCACCAGGAGCAGATGTAAGGCTATTTCTGATTTCCAATGTTAAGAAGCAGAAGATACCAGACACATGCCTGCCTTATGAGCTAGGATGCACAAGGAGGGCAGTGTGGGACAGATCATGTGGGAAAGGCACACACACCTAGACAGGATTCTGATCGGACATGGGTAGCACAGGCTCTTCCAAAGTTCCTCTGTGACAAATACCGGCTCCCTCAGAGGATCTTATCTGGGAATTGATCACCCCCTTTGCATGTTTTCAATTTGATGGTATCTGAGTAGACTTCCTATTTCCCTCTTGAGCAACTGCAACTACTAAAACCTCAACTCTTTATCTCCTGAGTCTGGCAGCCTTCAGCCTGCAGATGCTCCCACAAAACAATTGGCACCCTTTGCCAGCTTTGTCCTACCTCTGTGATCTGAATGTGTGTCTTTCTGCTTCAGCTAGGCTGCACATGCCACCCATCTCTACCCGTCCCTCCTACCACTCTCCCAGGCCTTGATTTATGTCCACACAAGATGCTCGTTACATGCTCCTACCTTGCATCCCTTCCTCACAGGGCTGTCCACCGGGCTCCCATGTCTCACACAAGCCATGCTTCAGTTCATTTGGTGTATGACTTCATTTGGCTTTTTCTCACTTAACACCCTACTCCTCTGTGGTTACACATGGGCTGCTTAACTACTGAGACCAGAAGAATTAGGAATATTCACTATATAAAATGAGCTACCTAGACGGCAGCCATGTAGGAAATTCACTTATGTATTGTGTGAATCTTACTCACAATAGGCTCTTTCTAGAGTCCTGCATTTGGCCCATAGCCTGACCCACAAAGGAAGGCATGGAACTTCACACTTGTAACACCATTCCATCACGTTATAAAACTTCAAAGTCTGGATTTTTTTTTTAGGGGTTCAGAGTTAGGCTTTCTTAACCTGTATTTATCTATTTAACATCTGGCTCCATCTCCCCCATGTCCCATCACGGGTTGTCCCCTTGGTCAAAACCCCTTGGTTGCTGCCAAACTCAGGTCTGACTCCTCTGTGTGCATCAGTTCTCCAGAAGTTCTGAAC
The DNA here is from genome assembly GCA_004025045.1 of Sigmodon hispidus. Lineage (NCBI taxonomy): Eukaryota > Metazoa > Chordata > Mammalia > Rodentia > Cricetidae > Sigmodon > Sigmodon hispidus. The sequence goes on along the minus strand of PVIH01011108.1, from coordinate 50,032 downwards.
CCACCTAACTTTTATTATTCCTCAGGAGTCATTTGCTTTGTTATGTGTGGCAAGGGCTATCACTGAGATCTGCTAGGGTTTGCCCGTTAGGTAAGGCTGGTGGCCAGTGATCCTCTGCCTGTCTCTAGCTCTCCAGGCCTGGATTGACAAGCGTTCATCACTACATACTACTTTTAAAAAAAATGGGCTCTAGGGATAGAAATTGGATCTTCAAGCTTCTCTGAGCTTGGGGCCAGCCTGGGCTACATAGTAGCCTCAAGCCATCCAGTGAAACCTGTCCAAAAAAAAAAAAAACCATACAAAAACAAGAAAATAAAAACAGCAATGTCAACTGAATTCTGAGGGACCGAAAGGAGCCAGAGGTAGAAGAAAGAAGAATTGGAACATCACAGGGACAGGGATGTGGTGAAAGTCAACATACCAGGGGATTTTGAGGCTGTGGTCAGGCATAGGGACTTGGTCCTCTGGGTACCGAGAGGCTGTGAGTTTTGAGCAGGCTGGTCTCAGGTTTGATTAGCTTTTGAAAAAAAGGGTTTCAGCTGCTGTGCTGAGAAGAGAGAGGAAGAAGCAGAGAGAGCATCTGGAAAATGGTGCTGACCAGTTGGGACTCTGGTGGCTACCATGGGATTCTAGAATCAATGGATTCTAGAAAAACTTAAGGATCAAAATCATAGGATATGGTGGTCACATGTTGATTGTCCGGCAAGGGAAGTGCCAAGTGGATGGGTGGCCATACCCTCCTGGAGATCTGGGGAGGCTTGGAAGGGTCAAGAGTCTCCAGTGTAAGTACCACCAATCAGGCTTGACCTCTGCATGGTGAAGATATTCTCTTTAGGGTCTGCATCAGAACTGGTTACCCTAGCAACAAGAGCAGTCCCACCTTCCTGGGCCTCAGCACCCTTCCTTACTTCTTCCTCTTCACTGGCTTACCTCATTGGTCTGCGCCTGAGCTAATAGCTCTTCCCATCCCAACACACATCTCCCTGATGCCAAAACATCTGGAACCAGAGTGGGAAACTGCAGAGAATGCCTAAGCCTCTGCCCCTAAAACCTGCCTGATGTTCTTCAAGTCTGTTCACCTGTCAGGATTCAATCTGAGAGGAAAGAGATACAACAGTTGCTCTCTGGCTGGAAAATCCCTGCATTGCCAAAGAGCAAGCAGAACTCTTATTTTCCCAGTCAAGCTTGAGGCAAGAGAAACAGAGATAAAGGACTCCAGTTACCAGCAGGGGCAGGAGGTGAAGCGAGCTGGTTATGACTGCAGGGAAATCGGGCTCATTCTGAGAATGGATGCTCCCTCTGGAAGCCAACAGCACAAGATAGACATGATCCAAGGTAGAGCAGAGTGGAGCACAGCCCCTCACCTTGAGTTTTTGTGTGAGGAACCTCACCATGGGAAGCAATGTAGGAACTGAGCTGTCATAAACAATTGGGATCCCACAAGAAGCCAAGCTAGTCTCAGCCACATGAGTGGCGACCGGAGGAGGAACCCTGAAAACAGCCGTGAGCATGGGGAACTCTCCTATCTTAGTCAAAGCTAGGGATTGGGTCTGTGTGGCCAGTTGAAGGCTGTGGGGCAGGTAATTGAGATGTGGGGATGGGGCTAAGGGCAGCAGACAGGTAGATCGTCACTGAGAATGCCATTTTGCGGGATGGAAAGGTGTTCTCCAAGCAAGGATTCATGAACTCTAGTAGGAATCCTGAGGAGTGTCCTGGACATACAGATTCATGAAGCTGCCTTGGTCAGCTGCACAAGGGTGGAGGTGCTAATGAACGCTGGAAGAGGTGGGCATGCAGAACTGACCAGAGAGGGCAGGCTGGGCTGAATCTCCATTGTTTGAGCCGCTTGAGACAGGTTTATAGTTGTTGGCTGAGCATCTAACAGAGTAAAGAGCTGGAGGCCCACAGGCCCTGGTATCCTCCTGGAAATCCCACAGCTCAGCTACCATTGCTAGGGAACTGTTCAGGACACAAATGGTGCCCAAACAATGTCCCTAGTTTTATATATACCTCTTCCCCAGAGAGACCTGCTTCTCTAGGGTCCAGACATGACTTTAGCCTGAGCTCTACTCAGCTCTCTCTATTGAATAATTTGATTCCTTCAAATTGATAGTCACCCAAGCATGTGTGGTCACGCATGTGTCCTGGAATGATTAGTGTGTGGGTGGGAGAGCCAGGGACACATGACCAGGGACACCCGATGGATGTAGGGACAGCTACTATCTGGGAAGAGGAAAATGAATAAGGAAGAATACATCCAGGTTGTGTGGGTTCACAACTTTATGTTATAAGCCCACTGAGGTAGCTTCTATCTGGGACTTGACCCCAGCTCCAAGGAATGGCAGTCTTATATGCCGTCTGTCTTCTGGATATGCCATGGTCTTCTGGATCGTCCTCTTTCTCCTCCCCCAGGGTTTGAGTCTCCTCAGATAAGGTAACATGACTCAAGCACCCCCTAGATGACTGGTTTTGTTTTTCCCACTGAACATGCAAGGCTGTTTGGTGGGGCTATCAAACCTGGCAGGTTGTGGCAAACACCAAGGTTCCAGGATAGACTGTGTGACCTGGCCTGACCCTGTACAGAGAAGCCAGGCCTACTGGAGATGCAAGGTGTTTCCCAGGCTTTAAAGGCAGTCAACTGTTTGTATTGCCAGCACCACCTGAGATATTGTCTGTGATATTCCATCATCAACTTGAGGTGTGGCCATGGGGGTATTCTCTTCGAGGTAAACTGAGGTGGGGAGAATCTCCATGAATGTGAGAGGCACCATCAGATGATCATGGAGCCATGACTGCAGGAGACGTGGGGAACGGGAGCAAACATTTACCTCTGTCTGCTTTCTGAAACGATATGACCAGGTTCCTCTCACCCCTCCTACCATGATCTACAGACTGCACTCTCAAACTATGGACTGGAATGCATCCTTTTTTTCTTCTTTCCTCAGAGCAATGAGATAAGTAACTGTTTATGTCTTCAGTCCCCCGCCCCAATACCAAATCACCAGTAGCAATACACATCTGACCCCAGTGTCCGCTAACCCCTTCTCACCTGTCCCTGAACCCTCTTTGGAGATATCCCCATTATTGAGCACTATGCCCCTCTCGGTCCCCTCACTGAGTGCCCACCTTACTGAGTGCTCACCTCACTGAGTGCTCACCTCACTGAGTGCTCACCTCACTGAGTGCTCACCTCACTGAGTGCTCACCTCACTGAGTGCTCACCTCACTGAGTGCCCACCTCACAGAGTGCTCACCTCACTGAGTGCCCACCTCACTGAGTGCTCACCTCACTGAGTGCCCACCTCACTGAGTGCTCACCTCACTGAGTGCTCACCTCACTGAGTGCTCACCTCACTGAGGCCCACTCTGTCCCTATTACAGCTTAGATTCCTCAAGTTTCCAATGCTCTGACGCAGCTTGCTTCGAAGTTAGATCTTTCTAAGAGAGTAGAGGTAAGTGAGGCCATTGATAGGCTCTCAACCCTCAGAGCTGGTGTCCTTATAGAAAGATAAGACTTGGGTTGCTGAAATGATGCAGGCATGAGTTTAGAACTCAGCACCCGTGGAAAAGCTGGGCGTGGCTGCATGGACCCTACATCCCCAGCACTGAGAAGGATACACACAAGCCCAGCTTCTCCACGTTCATGGACTTCCTCAGCTCCCCAATAATAACATGGAGACTTAATGATGAAAGCTTGGCCTTAGCTTAGACATTTCCCCAACTAGCTCTTATAACTTAGCCCATTTTTTAAAGCTATGTTCCGGTACATGGCTTGATTACCCCTTCTTAATGTGACACATCTGACTTGCTCCAAGTCTGCTAGCAAAATCATTTAGATTCCTTCTCCCAGTCTCTGTCTGTCTGTCTGTCTGTCTGTCTGTCTGTCTGTCTCTGCCTGGAAACCCCACCTATACTAGCTATAGGCCATTCAGATTTGGCACATCTGGCTTGCTCCAAGTCTGCTAGTGAAATCATCTAGATTCCTCTTCCCAGTCTCTGTCTGTCTGTCTGTCTGTCTGTCTGTCTGTCTCTTCCTGGAAGCCCCACCTGTACTAGCTATAGGCCATTCAGATTTTTATTAAAACCAATCAAAAGGCATCTCAGCAAGCACATCTTCACAGTATAAACAAATATTCTGCAACAATTGATAGGCCTTATCTCAAGGGCGTTAGGTTGAGAGGGAAATATCTGGACACTCAGTGTCCTCCTCTGGCCTCCCTATACTCCCCATAAGGACACACACACATACCAAACACATACACACACCACACTCTATTTAGGGTTTTCTGAGACAGGGTCTCACTATGTAATGCTGGCTGTCCTGAAACTCACTATGGAAACCAGGCTGGTCTCCATAAATTCAAAGGGCTCTGCCTGCCTCTGTCCCCCAAGTACTGGTACTAAAGGTGTACACCACCATGTCCTGGCACACCATACTCTCATGCATATATGTGTGTGTGTATAAAGAAAATTGTGCACACACGTGTGCACACGCACACACACACACACACACACACAAGAATTGTCAGCTAAGGGGCTGGAAAGATGGCTCTCCAAGATGACCTGGGCCAGTTCCCAGCTCCCATGTCTGTGGGTCCACAGCTGCCTGACGCCCTCTCTGTGAACAATTGCATTCATGTGTACATACTCCTCCCCATAATAAAAAATAAAGCAAATCTTTTTGTAGAGAATCAATTAAGTATAAAGCTGTTAGCTAAATACGTGGGAGGGAGGAGACAGAGAATGGGGGGGAGAGGCCCAGAGGGGAGGCAGAGCTGCAGAGATCTAAGGCTTCTTGCCGGGCTGGGGTCAAAGGCAAAGGGTAGCAATTGCACAAACTGACCTCAGCTCTAAGAACTGCCTTCCTACTGCTGGGGCCTTGGATTAGGGAAACAGCATCACTCAGTGCATCCAATCCCGCCAGGGTTTAAAAAGCTCCAAGTTTTTTCCAGCAGCTGCCACAGGGAAGTGTCACATGGCTGAGGTGAAGTGGCGGTACCTCTGAGTCCCATCCTGCTTCCCCCGGCAGAGGTAGCTGATAGTGGTCAGTGAGGCCGGGGAGTCCCAGGTCCAACACATGCAATGTGTGGGGCAGAAACAGAGGTTTGGAGTTTAAGAGCCGCCCAAGGCCAGTGACACCGGGACGAGAGAGGGAAATAAGGAAATGGGCAGATGGCCGCTTGGGAAGGGCTTGGGTTCCTGTGGCCAGACAGGAGAAACCCCACGGGGCTTAAAGGCTCCAAGTACTTAAGAGTCAATAAGTGACACATAAAGATCACATAATGACAGCCACAGCCTGAAATCAGAAAGCACAAAGGTAGCTGCACCATCACAGGAAGCCCATGCATGAGGGCAAAGATTTGCAAATCAATCCAGAGTAGGGGAGAGAGCTCAAGTCATCTTACCAGGTATATGTGCTCTTAATCTCTGAGCTGTCTCTCCAGCCTGTGTGTGTGTGTGTGTGTGTGTGTGTGTGTGTGTGTATGTGTGTTTATATGTGTGTGTATGTGTGTGTATATGTGTGTGTCTGTGTGTGTATATATGTGTGTATGTGTGTGTGTGTTTGTGTGTGTGTATGTATGTGTGTGTATATGTATATGTGTCTGTGTGTATGTGTGTGTATGTGTGTGTGTTTGTGTGTATGTGTGTGTGTATGTGTGTGTCTGTGTATGTATGTGTATGTATGTGTGTGTATGTATGTGTGTGTATGTGTGTGTGTTTGTGTGTATGTGTGTGTGTATGTGTGTGTCTGTGTATGTATGTGTGTGTATGTATGTGTGTGTATGTATGTGTGTGTATGTGTGTACATGTGTGTTTGTGTGTGTATGTGTGTATATGTGTGTGTATGTGTGTGTTTGTGTGTGTATAGTGTGTGTATATGTGTATGTGTCTGTGTGTATATGTGTGTCTGTGTGTATATGTGTGTTTGTGTGTGTATGTGTGTTTGTGTGTGTATGTGTGTGTATATGTGTGTGTATGTGTGTGTATGTGTGTATATGTGTGTATGTGTGTGTATGTATGTGTGTGTATGTGTGTGTGTCTGTGTATGTATGTGTGTGTTTATGTATATGTGTGTATGTGTGTACATGTGTGTTTGTGTGTGTATGTGTGTGTGTTTGTGTGTGTATGGTGTGTGTATATGTGTATGTGTCTGTGTGTATATGTGTGTGTATGTGTGTATATGTGTGTTTGTGTATGTGTGGGTATATGTGTGTTTGTGTGTATATGTGTGTGTATGTGTGTATATGTGTGTATGTGTGTGTTTGTGTGTGTATGTGTGTATATGTGTGTTTGTGTGTGTATGGTGTGTGTATATGTGTGTTTGTGTGTGTATATGTGTGTGTATGTGTATGTATGTGTGTATGTGTGTATATATGTGTGTGTTTGTGTGTATGTGTGTGTGTGTGTGTGTGTGTGTGTGTGTGTGTGTGTGTGTACAGGGGCCTGAGACATAGCTCACTTGATTGAGCACTTACCTAGAATGTATAAAGCCCCAAGTTTGATTCCCAGAAACACATAAAACAAGGCATGGCTGTGAAAGCCTGTAATCTTAGCACCCAGACGATGTAGGCAGGAGGCTCAGGAGTACAAGGTTATCCTCCATAAGTACAAGGCCAGCCTGGGCTATGTGAGACCCTGCCTCAAAATGAGTGAATAAATCTGAGCATTCAGAAAAATGATTTGTAAAGGAAGAAAAGCAAGCAATGAACAAGCATGGAGAAGACCTTTAACCAAGAGGATCGGTGGCTTCTCCATGGGGCCATCTCTGAGTCCTTTTCTGATGCAGACTTCTTCCTGCACGACATTGACTCCTCCCATCTGATGCACGACTTTCCTGGGAAGATGTGAACAAACGTCTGGTCACCTCAGCTAGGGTACCACAAAGAACCATTCCAGGCATGCCTCCTAGTTCGATGAGCCACAGAGTTCACTGGGATTACTTTCAGGAACACGAGTGACTTGGTGTTAGCAGTTTCTATATCCCTATCATATACCATCTCGTGAATCTTATCCCAGGCACTCACAAGTGGTCCAGTCTCATGAAGGTCTCCCTCTGGTAACCATGGTTCTGACTTCCAGGTGCCAACGGGTACCTCATGCTTGGAGGACAGCACCCCCATCTTCCCATTATTTTTTATGTGTTTGCATTTTTGGCCCCAACCCCCTCTCCCAACACATGTGCATACACTTGCTTGTACACACACATGTACACACATGATCACACTAATATTGATCTCAAAGGCTCAGTGACAGTCTCCATCTCTTTTCTTGGAGCTCAGCATGCAAAACTGTGAGAGCCTATGCTGGTCCAGACAGATGCATCTAATGTCCCACTGTGGTTACAGGGCCCTTGAGTTCATTATCTTGCCCTGCAGGACACCCAAGGATGGGGTTCCTGTGAACAGCTTGTCAAAGTTCACCTAGCAGCCAGAAACGAGTCACCACACTCCTGGATGGTTTCATGCTGCTGAGACACTGTCTCTGCTTGACTGCATAGTCACAAGACCCTTAGGATTGCAGGATGGCGATAACAGTGTCCATTGTGTCTTTATCCCCTCTGGGCCATGTTGTCTTCTCAAATTGCTCAAATTTCTTGTCAGAATTCAGATGCCATTGTTAAGTGTGGCTTTTCTAAGCGGGTTTCATTTACTTGGAAACGCTCCCCAGGAAAACAAGAAAGATGCTATTACTTCTGGCCCATTTTACAGATGAGGAAGCTGAGTCTTCCCTGCAAGTTGATCCAACTGGGCAGAACTGGAAGTAGATCTATATCCACTCCCTCTTGGCTTCCCCTTGCTTCTCTTCTCTTCATAGCAACCTCTGAGTAGGTAGCCTTCTGCCTTCCTTTCTTATCACAAATACCCTCTCCATGTCCTGTCCATGTCCTCCTAATCGGCTCTTCTTATCTCATTCCAATTGAGCTTTAAGGCAATCCTCCAAACAGTAGCCCTTGTGAGGTGTTTCTTGTTTACAGGGAAATGGGATAGTAACCTGTACCATGTAAGTGGAAAGTCCCTAAATTTTCAGGCTGGGAAATGAGATTCAAGTCTCTCACAACAACAGCACCAGGCTTGGACTTCCACATGGACCATTTACTTCAAGCCAAGGCTCAGTCACCACCCAATCCTGCTTTTCTGGAAAATCCCTCATATCTAGCAAATAGAGAAAGCACGCAGAGGTCATAGTCACAGACTGTCTGCTGCAGCCTTGGCCACTTCAGAGCAAGAAGCCACTCCCCATCGGGATTATGGGCATCAGTCAAATGTTGGAGAGGGGCAAATGCTGTCACCTATTCCTATCTCATCCCTTCATAGCAGAGAGGGCTGAGAAGTGTTACCCAAGGTCCCAGACTTCAAAGTGCCATAGACAAAACCAGAGGGTATCAGGTCAAGTGCAATAAACTATCGACAAGGGACTAATGTCACCCGCTCTCTCTTTGATGGTGAAGAATAAGAGAAATGTCAACCTGGGCTGGAGGGTGTGTGTTGCCCTTTTAGAGAAACAGGGCTTCCAGCTTATACTGGGAAACTCACAAGTGCTTGTAATTTCATCTTGAGAGGATCTGACACCCTTTTCTGGCCTCCTCTGGTACCTAGACTCAAGTGCAAATACTTCCTACACACACACACACACACACACACACACACACACACACACTTATGCAGGGCAGTGGTGGCACACACCTTTAATCTCATCACTAGGGGAGTCAGAGGCAGGTGGAGCTCTGTGAGTTTGAGACCAGCCTGGTCTACAGAGCAAGTTCCAGGACGGCCAGAGTTACACAAAGAAACCTTGTCTCAAACAAACAAACAAAGCCAAAAACCTTTCAAAAAGCTGAGTGAAATATAGAATAATGATTACTGTAAGAATTCTCAATAACAAAGTCTATTTTATTTATAGTTACTAAATAAGTATACTGTTTTATATCCACAAACATTTTTCATAGCTCAAGATTAGGGAGGTAGTGTCCTGTAGATCTTTTCAAAGGGTGTGATGGCTCCAATCCCATTTGACTAGTTAGCTGTAACTGAGCAGTTCCCAAACAGCATTCCTGGACTCCAATTTTCCTTCCCTCAATGATGTGCAAACACTGTGGTTGCATATTCTCAAGGTGTCTCTGTGTTCAGTTCTAGCCCATTAGTAACTTATTCTCTATTTTCCTTAACTCATGAGTTGAATTATGTTCTCTAAGAAGTACCATCTTTACAAGAACCTTGAGATCTCAAGCTCCTTATGTTCCGGATACATTTTTCCATACACCTGAATCTACAAACCCACCAAAAAGCTATAGGAATGTATCTTGGTTTGCTTTCAATTGCTGTGTCTTATTTACTCTCTATTGACCAAATCACCTTGGAGGAGGAAAGGATTTATGTGGCTTCCTCATCCATGTCACAGTCTGTCACTGGGCAAGTCAGGGCGGGGCTCCTGACAGGAACCTAGAGGGAGAAAGTGAAGCAGAGATCAGCTGATTACTGGCTTGCTCCCCATGGCTTGCTCACTTGGCTTTCTTATACAACTCAGGACCATCTGCCCAGGAATAGTACCACCCACAGTAGACTGGGCCCTCCACCATCAAATACTAATAAAAAAAAAATGCCCCCAAAGACATGCCCAAAAGCCAATCTGATGGTGCCATTTTGAGGTTCTCTCTTCTCAGTTTCTGTCAAATTGACAAAAAAACAACCAGCATAATTGACTCCCTGACAACTTGACACACAAACACATCATTATTAAACCATAATCTTTCTTTTATTATCTATCCTCAATATCTCAAGCTAGTATATAATATAATACAATAAATATAATACAATGCAATACGACATGATATAATATAATATAATATAACATAACATAATGTAAAACACAGTATAACTTTAAAGGTCCCACAGTCTTAAAAAAATAAAACACTTCAAAAGTTCTAGTCTCTTTAAAATATTCAATATCTCTTAACTGTAGGTTCCTGAAAAATACAAAAATCAAGTTACTCCAAAATTGAATAATCAACACATAAAACAATCACACCTAAGCAAAACCAAAGACCATCAGGATAGCTCCAGATCTGTGTCTCACTGCCTGACATCTCAGACTCACTCATGATCTGATAGCCTCAGGCTGACTCCTCTCTGCCCCTAGTCCTGGCATTTCCTATATGCTGGAGTCGCCGCTGACAGTATGCCTTCACCAATAGCCTTTCTGCAGGAACTCTGATCCTGACACACAGTGCTAACCCTCAGCTCCTCTCCGTGACTTTGTAATCCTGGGGTCTCTTCTGAATTTGAGGCTTTCCCTTTACCAATAACCTCTCTTGTCCCAGCACAATGCCAAGCCTCATCTGTTCTCAGTGACACCATCATCTTGCAGCTTTCATGTTGTCAAAAGCAGTATCATGAAGTGGGACGCTTGCACATTACCAAGTTTGGCTGCTAGCTTGAGATGCAGCCTTGGCCCCCTGTGAAGCACAGCTTTTGTGTGCTGACTGTAGTAAGAAGCTTCTGGCCCTGCCTGGCTCGTCCTGAAGCTGTTTAGTTATCACTTTTTGTAAGAACTTTTGCACTTTGCGCTATTGCAAGAACCTGATACGTGCAGCTCAAGATCCATGCCACACAACCACCATGTTGCAACTCCAACACGCATGTCACTTTGTGCCACTTGAGAGACACAACCAGAAAACTGATTTGGCTCCATTTCTGTGTTCTAGAACTCTTGAGCTTTACATAGGTGTATGTGTACCACATTAGAACACCATTTGTAGCCAGAAGTTTCTGGCTTGGCCTAGTCCCAGAGTCTGGACTAGCATTCCCAAATAATCACACAAAGTATTAGATTAATTACAAACTGATTGGTAAAATACAAATTCTAGTTGGTGTTTAATGAAAACTCAGAGACAGATATTGGAGGGAAGCTGGAATATCAGAGAGAGGAAATAGACCACAGTCAATTCTCACCCAGCCAACTTGTCAGGATAAAAGCTATCTTCAAGAGTCCTCAGCCTGGCTGGTTGCTTCTAAGAATACCTCAATGTCTGCCTATGCCTGTCTTAATTTTTTTTTTTTTGCCCAGTTGTTTTACTTCCGGGTTCAACTCTGTATCATAATCCTCAAGTTAGGACTAAAGGTGTGAGCTACTACTGTTTAGATGTTAGGACTTGAACTCACAGAAAGATCTCTGTCTCCTGAGTTATGGGATTAAAGGTGTAGGTCACCATTTGGTTCACATGCTGGGATTCAGGGTGTGAGTTACCACTCTCTGACCCTCATGGCTTGACTGTGGGTGATTCTGTTCTCTTATATTCCAGGTTGATTTTATTAAATATAAAATATGTCACCACAGGATGGTCTATGGCTCATGGTTATTACTTGCTAACTCTTATACTTTAAGTTAATCCATATTTCTATTTATGTTTAGCCACATGGCTTGGTGCCTTTTCTCACAGGAGCCTCTCATCTTCCTTCCTCTTGCACCTGCCAACATCTCTTCTCTGCTCTTCTGATTCCCAAAATTATTGTAATCTAGTTGCCCCACGTCTACTTCCTGTCTAGCTACTTGACCAATTAGCATTTTATTAAACCAATATTTACAGCGACAAGTATTGACAGTGTGGAAGAGCCTAGTCCCAAACAGCTTACTCTGATGAAACACTTCCCAGAAGATCCCACCTCATGATGCTGGCCTCTCCTAGCTGATTCTTTAGCTTCAGAGGAAAGCAAAGATTTAAATTCCACAAATTCTTAATTCAAACTATTCCATAACCAGCCCTATTAAAGTCTTTGTACTAAACATTATCTTCCAGCTCCTAAAGTTCAGAGTACTCAATGACTTTTCCAACTTAAAGCTCCAAAATTTTTCATTTTCCCCTCCACAAAGCATTCCAAGGTCACATGGTCAGGTCCATAACAGCACAACCCCACTCCTGATACCAGTTTCTGTCTTAATTCGCTTCTCTGTTGCTGTGGAAAAAAAAACTGAACAAAAACAACTTATTGGGGAAAAGAAGTTAATTTCATCTTACGACTTTTAGGTCACACTTCATCACTGCTGTACGTCAGGGCTGGAGCTCCAACAGGAACCACAGCAAAGGACATGAAATAGTGTTGCTATCACAATCTAAGGATCAGTTAGGGGAGCTGATATCATAGATACTAGCTTTCTGTTCATAGATAAGGGCTTTTTTTTTCACTCATTTCAGTTTCTCTCATATCTCCGATTCTTGCTTGCTAGTTGTTTTTCTTCTTGAGTGTCATGTAGCCCAAACAGGCCTCAAACTCACCGTGTAACTAAGGATGGACTTAAACTTGTGCTCCTCCTGACTCTTCCACATGCCATTAGCTTAAGGTACTACATAAAGGGCTAAAGAGATGGCTCAGAGGGTAACAGTACTTGCTGCATAATCACAAAGACCTGAGTTCAAGTCTCCATCACCCAATGGCTGTAACCAAAGAGCCTTGTGGGATTGCAGGATGAGAACAGGAATCGGTAGGACATGCTTATGCTTGACCATCAGCACAGCTCCAGATACACATACACACACACACACACAGAGAGAGAGAGAGAGAGAGAGAGAGAGAGAGAGAGAGAGAGAGAGAGAACTCAAAAGACATTTAGAAAAAGTGATAAAGCAGGGTACTCAGTGTCCTTCTCTTTGGCACGTATATAGGAGCATGCACCTTTGCAAACATGAGCACATATACCACATGCTCACACTCACACACAAAAGCATGAGGGAAAAGCAGAAGAAACAACTAAGCTCCTGTCTAGAGCTCTGTTTTTTCTCTTTTGTTTTTCTTCATTTTTTTAATATTTATTTTCATTTTATGTGAATTGGCGTTTTGCCTGCATGTATAACTGTGTAAGGGTGTCAGATCTTGGAATTACAGACAGCTGTGAGCTGCCATGTGGATGCTGGGAATCGAACTCAGGTCCTCTGGGAGAGCAGTCATTGCTCCTAACTACTGAGCCATCTCTCCAGTCTGTTTTTCTTTATTTTTATTAGTTCTATGAGAATATCTCACAATGCATTTGGTCACAAACACCCTGTTTTCTCTGCTCCCAGATCTAGTCCCCATTTCCTGACAACCCAACTTTGTGTCCTCTTACAAAAAAAAAAAATCAAGTACAGCTTTTATTGCCAATACACTTTTGGATGTGCACTGTCACAGAAGGGTAGTCTACCCACCAGGGGCCACATCCATAAAGAAATCCAACTCTTCTTCTCCTAGAAACCAACTGCTCCTTAGCCAGAGGGAGAAATTCATGCCCATCCTGACTCTTTATGATAGGATTTTGTCAGGCCTGACCCTGCAGAGATGTTGTACATACTCTGTCTCAACTGCAATAATTCATATATATATATAATTTCCTTGCTGTCTGAAAAATGGTTTTCATGTAGCCATCCTCCACCATCCCCTATTATGCAATGATCCCTGGGCCTTGGGATATAGATTCAATTTAGGGCTGAGAATTCAGTTGCCTCTGATAGTCTACATCTTTATGAGCTGTGGATCTCCATATTAATCACTCTCTGCCACAAAAAGAGGCTTCTCTGCTGAGGGTTGGCCATGCACTAATGTATGGGAATGAGGATGTGTATAAGGAGTCCATTTAGAAGAGCAATAGTAGTAGGTTCTTCCCTGGGGCCCATGACCTGCCTTAGCCACAGGATCTTTATGCCAAATGTAGATTTCAATTTATGGAGGGGCCTTAAAGCCAAGGAGAAAATGGTTGTATACTCCCATAACTCTCATGACACTATTCAGTAGTGTGTATACCTTTCTGGGCTAGGCATTGTTTTAGCTCACAGTGTTCACAGATGGGTAAGACTGGTGATTTCTTTTCTATATCAGTAGGGTACTCAGAACTCATCAGTGCTATGAACCATAGCCAATAGGGTAGAAACTTCCAGATGAGTAAGAGCTGATTTCTCCATGTTATATGACTCAAGTGTGTGGTGTTTCCTGCAATAGGGTCTCGAAGAACACAGACAATGACCTGTCATGTTGGAGGCTGGTCTATGAGACCTCATCTGCAACAATTCCAAAGGAGTTAACCCATTCTTGACTATGTGTCTATCCACTGATAAACAGGTAATAAAAATGTGGTACATTTACAGAATGGGCTATTATGCAGATGTATACGGTGCTGGAAACAATCATTCTGAGTGAGGTGACCCAGAAAGACAAATGATGTATAATATCTCTCATTTGAAGAGATTAGTCTTGAGCCTTTAGATTTATGTGTTCCATTTGGAATACCCATGGAGGTCAGGAAATTAGCAAGAGGGGATTTCCAGAGGAAGATAGGATGAAGTAGTATAAAGGTTAAAAGGGCCATGCTAATCTTCTCTGTATCGTTCCAATTTTAGTATATGTGCTGCCGAAGCGAGCACTAAAGGTTAAAAGGGGATGTGGGAGAGAGGGTTTAATGGGAAGAAGGGTGGGAGGGTGGGGTAGAGGAAGAAATGTGGAAAGGAATAAATAATACTAAAGATACTACTATAGAAGCTTCCTAAAATGTATACATATACATACATAGTTTAAATGACATTACCTTATAGTGAGACAGCAATGCCCCTTACTAGACACCACCAGATAACAAATTAAAAGAGGCCCATTTTCTTCTCTCTCTCTCTTTTTTTTCTTGGGCCAGAGAGATTTCAAGACAGGATTTCTTTGGGTAGCCTTGGCTGTCCTGACACTAGCTCTGTAGTCCAGGCTAGCCTCAAACTCATAATTCTTCTGCCTCTACTTCCTTCAGAAAATCCTTCCAGCATGGACCACGGCAACCATTTGAGGCCCATTTTCTTTCTTTCTTTCTTTTCTATTAAAAAGGTCTTTTTTTCCCATGTGTCCCCCTGCTCACCCATACTTTCCTGTTTCCAATCCCTCCCAGTCTGCCTTCAGCCTTCCCCAATCCCATCACCTGATCCCCTCCCCCCAAAAGAACAGGATGTCCCAAGGTGGGTCAGCTCAGCATGGCACATCCACTCCAGGCAGGTCCAATGTTCTCATTCCATTATCAAGGCTGGTTTAGGCACTCCTCTGCAGGGAATGGGCTCCAAGGTGCCAGCCCATTTACAGGAACACAGTCTGATCCCACCCCTTGAAGTTCTATACACTGCCCATGCTAATCAGCAATTGCCTACCCTTGAAGGGCCTAGTTCTTTGCCAAGAACCCCAGGGCTATTCTTGTTTCAGCATGCTCTCCAGAGCTCTAGGCTGTCAACTCTGTGGAACTCCTCCTCATACTGCCTATCTCCTTGCTCATACAGACTCTTCTTCCCCACTCTTCAGCTGTTAAGGGGAGCTCAGTCCAGTGCTCATCCATGGATCTCTGTAGAGGCCCATTTTCAATGATAGCATGTCCCATGATCCACACATCATCATAAATGGTTCAAGGTTAGTAACTAACAAATACACATATCATGGTGTTATAACCACTGTGTATTATCATCTCCCTCTTCACTTTTATCTGTCCCCACCAGACATTTCCCCATCACACAGAGAGCAACCAACAGATGAGTCACAGCCAACCTGGCTTTCCACATCGGTTCTGCTCACGCGCACACACTCTGGGCTTATCACCATTTTCTGCAAGGATGAAATTTGATGTCTTGTTAGTCTCATAACATTCTCCACACTCCAGTGGACACATTTGTTTACAAAGACCTTTACCCATAGAATCTGGGTCAAGCAATCCATTTTGACTCATCAGCACCACCCCACCCTCCCCCAAACCCTGCCATTCTGTGAATGACCCTGAGGGAATTGTGGAATCTTAGCTTTGTGACTGTAGCATATTTATAGTCTGAAAAGAAGTGTTCACTCTTCCTCCAAAGTTCCCTGTACAGAGGCCACACAGCACACACACCCTAGGGAGAAATAAAAACTAAAATATATTTCTCACATAAAGTTCAGGAAGAGGCTGACAGGGCAGTTCCCAGGCATGGTAACACCCTTTTTCCTTCCAGTCCAAAATGCCACCACTGAGTTCATACCACTGGTCCGAAGGGACCCTTGAGTCAGAACACATTTCTCTGGAGCTGGATAAATGACTCAGTCAGTAAAAACTTACCTCTGCTGCAGCACAATCACCCGAGTGTAATGCCCCAAACTCCTACAGATGCCAAAATGGTGGAGCATGCTTGCAGTCTCAGTTGTGTTGAGACACATGGATCCCTGGAAGGTGGTTGGCAGCTAGCCTTGATGAAGTTCAAGGCCACTGAGAGATTCTACCTCAAACCAAAAGGGTAAGGTACCTGGAGGATGATACTGAGGATTGTCTAACTTCGACACATGCATGTGTGTGTGTTCATGCACATACACACACAGTTTCAATTGAATAATAACATAATGAATCGGATACTCTGGTCAAGATGGTAGGTAGTAGCTGCTTTTTTCTCTTATTCCTGAATGTCTCATGACTAATCTGTAGTACGTGGACATCAGGTGTAGTCAGCAAGAACAAGGCACGGTTAGCTGGATGTCCTCATCTGCTTATTCTGCAGAGCAGTTTTCTCTCACTGATGATTGACTGGTGACATGGTTGTCACCAGATAACACAGTAAGTCTATTGATGCTCTTATCTGTGTCTTTATCACCAGCCAACACACTCTCACTTCCAATTTGGATATTGTACTTTAGATACACATAAAGTCCCAAGGGAACCATCAAAACAGGAGGCAATAGCAGAAGCCACTGTTGCTGATAAATGCAACTGTTTTGTTTAGAGCCGAAGATTGCACCAACTAAGATTTGCTTCTTGGAAAGGAGTTTGGTAACCCACTAAATTCAGTTAGTGCCGCCCATTTGTGCATGGGCGTGGTGGTCTCCCACTAGAACACGGGTAATCCACCAGTAGCCACATCCTCCAAAGAAAATGACTTTCCCCTGACAGCAACTATCCACTGTTCACAGGTTCTCAGTAAGGGGTAGGTCCTCTGAGTCATCCTCATCCACGCTGGGTCTTGGCTAGCTTGATCTTGTACAGGCAGCCATAGCTGCTGGGAATGTCTAGCCACAACAGCCCCATCTCTTTGGTTGCATCTCTCAGTGTGCTTGTTTTTAGCCCATTCAAATCTGGCCCTGAGAATTTCTCACTGCAACTATTCTACTTTTTCACTCCAGCAGCACAATATAATTCTTGTTCTCAAGCTCACTTAGTAGAGCAAGTCTCTGTCAGAACATTTGTTGTAGAAAGTTTTCCGGGCCCTTTTGTAACTTGGTCTGTGACGGCTTTTGTCCCCCAAAGAAATGAATTAGACACTTATATATTTTATATTGTTTGGCCCATGTCTTAAGCACATTATTAGCTAGCTCTTTTATCTTAAATCAACTCATTTTTACTAATCTATCTGCCACGTGCCCCAGCCCATGGCTTACTTGTATTTTTTACATGTTTCTCCTTCAGGGGTCGGATGGCGACTGACTAACCCCACCCTTCTCCTACCTGCCTGTCCTCTGATTTTTTATTTACTTCTACGGTGCTGTGCATAGGCCAAAATAGTTACTTTATTTACATCATACAGAGAACATTTCCACTACATTTCTTTTTTTTGTCTAATTAAAAAGGAAGGTTTTAATTTTTATATAGTAAAATATAGTAAAAATTCCAGCTTTTAAGCAGGAATTATAGTCACAATATCTAGTTTATTTGTATTTACAAAATTAAAGAGAATATTTTATTATCTATCTTATCATTGTGAGTCTAAAGTTTTATATCTAATATATCTTTTAAATAAAAAAGAACTATATCTATAATTATTAAACTTTTAACCACATCAAAGACCATAGAAGGACATAATATTAGGTAAATAAACAGGAAGTGTAAGTAACTTCTAAAGTCTAGAAAATGACAGAGTTTTTTTTTTTTTTTGCAAAGCAGGAACCTGAAGGACCATCTTGGCTTGTTTTGTCAAAGTTTAGAGGTCACTTTTTTATGGAACTTGCAAGTCTAGTTTATATAGCATACTGTCAAGCAGTCAATACTAGAACAATTTTTTGTCTAGTGGCTAATTGTTGCTACAAAGTAAATTTTATATGAAGTTTCTTTAATGTCTATCATTTTTTGGAAATATATTGGTGCTGCCAGGAGCAGACCTGTCTCACTGTTTAGAAAAGTCTAAGTTTTTAAAATATTTTAAATGTCATATTTTGCATGTCTTTGAAGTGTTTGAAGACATTGGCCAAAACAGTCCTTTATTTACAGCATACAGAGAACATTCCACCACACACATTCATTGTCTCTACACCTCCTTTGAATTCATTGAGCATGGGTTGCGCTGACTTACACCATCTGCTTTGAGCTCCTTGCTTGCTAAGTCTAATATCTGGTCCACCCTCAAAGGCAGTTCTATGACCACCCCTCACCTCTCCAGAAATGGTCTATGATTTTACCTTCTAATTTCTCACATTTTTTGACAAGAGCTGAACATTTTAAATAATAAATTATAGCAATTGTATATACTGATTTTTCTCCTTAAAGCTTAATATTGTTGTTTGGCCGTGAGTTCACTTTCAGTGTTCAGGATGAGCTACTTTTTTCAAGTCTATTTTACCTACTATGTGAATTTTCTAATGTCCCTGATAAGGGTTTCTCTCCTTGGTGTTTTTAGCATCTTTCCTAGGGTTTAGTTTGCATGGGCTGTTTAATAGTGAGCAGTTATGTTTAGGCCTTGGACCGGATAGACCTTCACCCTTCAGTGTGGGCCAGGCATGTGGGTGGGAGATTGCCTGTGTTTGGTTAGCAGTCCATTCTTCCAGCCTCTCCTGAAAGCAGTCAGCCCCAAGTGTTCACTGTGCAGGCTTCCAGACCAGGAAACCAGTGCCATTTTGCTGCTAAGTCTGCTTTCTTAGCAATCTCCTTCAAGTCAGAATATCTTGTTTCATCCAGAAGTTTCTATCCTGCCAACAACTCCCAAATACCCAGCAGCTGCTTCTCAAATAATTGACTTGGAGGCTTAATATTATAGTAAGTCCTGGGCCAGTAGCTCAAGCATATTACTAACCAGCTCTTACACTTAAATTAACCCATAATTCTTATTCATGTTTAGCCACATGGCTTGGTACCTTTTCTCAGTACAGCATTCTCATCTTGCTTCATTTGTGTCTGGCTGGCAACTGCATCTCTGCCTTTTTCTCTTCCCAGAATTCTCCTATTCTGGTCACCCTACCTATACTTCCTGCCTGGCTATTGGCCAATCAGTGTTTTATTAAACTAATACAAATGACAAATCTTTACAGCATACTAAAGCATCATCCCACAGCAGCTTGTTGCTCAGTCATTGGTCAGGCAGATCAGTGAGTCCTGCAGAGGGAGCCATGTGCCGTTTAGAAAATTATTTCAAGTCAGAAGTACTTGTTTTTTTCTAACCTCTCCTTAGTGGAGGCTGCTTTCACAGGCAACCTTTCCCAGCCATCAAAGATGGCCCCAATTCTAGAAAGCTGGTCATGGCTATACCTCGCTGGGCTCACCACTATGCTTCTGGCCTTATTGGAGCTGATAATCTCTTCTGCATTGCTGCTCACTACAACTTCTATTACTTGAAAATGTGTGTGTGTGTGTGTGTGTGTGTGTGCGTGCATGCCAGGGTGTATGTATGGAGGTCATAGGACAATCTTGGGTGTCCTCTCCTTCTATATTGAGACAGGCTCTTTTATTGTCACCTCAGTGCATGCCTGTCTAGCTGGCCCATGCATGTCCAGGTATCTCCTGCCTCCACCTCTCATCCTGCCGGAGGTATTCAGAGACTACAGAGGAGTTCTGTAAAGCATCTGGCTTTATGTGGGTTCTGAAGAGTTGAACCCACTTGTGTGAGAAGTGGTCTTCCCATTGGTCTATCTCCCCATCCCAGTGCCCTCATTCTTGGTGACTTCTCCAGCCATCTTTTCAAGAACAATCAGTCAATAATCTTTAAACCCTTTCTTTGTGGTCAGAGTCTATGCACCTGAGCCAGTCAGTGATGTCAGTGAAGTCAGTCTGCCTGTCCTGGAGTCTCTTCTACAGTTGAGTCCCCAGAGTGGTGCTGCCTCTTGTTTCTCTCAGGTTTTTCCTGTTGTCATGGAAACCTTGCTCATCAATGAAGCTGAATTCCCACATCCCTGACCTTCTGTGCCTGCAGATCCTCTGCCCTTTTAGTGGGAACAGCATGGATGAAATGAGTATTATAGGTTGAATTGATATGTTTAAGTTGAAAATGTCATGTTGAAATCCCCACTTAGAGTGCGAACATGACAGTTTTGGAAAATGGGGTCTTTATAGGCGTGATCAAGTTAAAATGGGGCCATGATCACGGGCCCTGGCTCAGTGTAACAGGTATCCCAACAAAAGGGGGTAATTGGACATGGGAATGGGGGCACAGAGAGAAGACACACTAGAGAGAGCCCAGGGGAAGACAGATGGGACTTCTACAGGCTGAGGAATGCTGCAGGCGGCTGGCCGACCATCAGGTGCTGAGGAGAAGAGACTGTTTTCCTCAGGTTTTGTAGGGAGAGGGTTCTACCAGCTTCTTCACGTTTCAATTCTACCATCCAAAGTTACAAGGCAGTTCTTTTCTGTCTTTTCTGCTCTCTGTTTTGTGGTACTTTGTCATGGTAGCTTTGGGACTCACCACAGCTACCTGTCATTGCCTGTCCATGGGGCTGGGAAGGGCAAGGGTTTTTGGCAGTCTGTTCCCTGTGAGGGAGACCAGGAGCCACAGGGAGAAGGAACTCCATCTTCTTGGCCACACCCACTCAAAGCAGAGTGACTGGGGTGTAATTTACACCTCATGTGTCCAGGGCAGGGAAGCTACACTGTAATTCTACAGACCCAATCATGCTCAGACTCTGCTGACTGGCAGTGACTCATCTCCCTGCAGTGTGACTTTTAGAGACTTTGGGTGACTGAGACCAATGTCCTGTTAAATGTGTGTTCCCCCTGGAAGACGGTTCACCATGGCCCCCATAGCATCACCTGGAAGAGTAGCAGGTCCTTGTCAACAGAATTCCAGTCCCCTGTCCTTGCTCCACAAACCTCTCCTTCCTAATTCCTTAGAGACAAAATGGTTTATTTAATTCAGAGGTGTCACAATTTAGTAGAATCCTGGTTCAGTGGGCGCACCAGCCTCTGACCCAGGAGGTTTACATCCCATCCTGACCTCCCTGATGTCCTCATGTTCTTAGAGCGTGTAGACTTTTTGCTTGCCATAGAAACCCCAATGAGTCAGGGCACTGTGTTGTAGACGCTGTAGTTGTCTTTCTGGGTGACATGTAGCTTCCAGGTGAAGAGGCGCTTCTGGGAGGGGAGGCCTTGGGCCAGCTTTACCATAAGTCTCACATCCTCATCTGACAGCAGCCGAACCAGGTCCCCCTCAGCATCCTGGTAATTGAGGACGATGTCCTCTCTCTGGAACTCACGCCTGGGAAAACACACTAGGGTTAGTCTGAGGCTCCCAGGGAGCACTCAGGGCCTTGGGACTACACAATGTGCAGCCTGAAGTGTCTTGCATATAAGCGGGTGGAAGGCTTGAGTTTCCTAAGCAAAGAAGGTTAGGCAAGCCAGGGAGACCTGTGGGACCAGAGGACGGCTGAGGGAGGATGGCCATGCTTCTCTACACAGCTGGCAGATCTGAACTGACTTCCCACGTACCATTTGACCCACCAGACCCAGTCTAATCATCTTGAAAAACTTCTATTCCATGATTAGACTGCCTGAAAATTATCCCCGAGTATAATTATTACAAAGGGTAATATTATTGACAGGTGGGCATGGCCAGGGGGGCATTGTGAGTGTGAGAATGTGTGTATGTGTGTGTATGAGAGAGAGAGATATTGTGAGTGGTGTGTTCATTTGCTTGTGTGTCTGTGTATGTTTTTGTGTGTCTGTATGTGTGTATGTTTGTGTTACAGGTATTTATGTATATTTGTGTTTACTTGTGTTTGTGTATAACTGTTAGTTTTGTGTCTATTTGTGTTGTGTGTTGTGTATAGTGTGTTTGTGTATGTGTTTGTTATATGTTGTGAGTGTATATTGTATTGTGTGTTTGTGTGTGTGTGTGTGTGTGTGTGTGTGTAGAGTGTGTTTATACATATGTGTGCATGTACTGAAAGGATCTGAGTGCACACAGCAGATAACAGGAGGGGTAAGATGTGGTCACAGACACTGCATTATCATTACAAACTACATTGCCTTTATCAACAAAGATGGGACAATGCTTCCTGGTTCTACGAAATAACAGTTCAGAAGTGGCCTGGACCACAGGATGGTGATGATTTTCCCAGCTAGGGGCTGGACCTAACTTTAAGGCTTTCAGCTAGAGACGCGTGTCCTAACAGCAGATCCAAGGTTACACACTGTGACCTCAGCTGAATTCCTAGCTCTCTGCAGCCTACTTTGCTCTTCTGTAAAGGTAGTGTGGGCTGCAGACAGGGGCTGGGGTTGTCACAGGTGATGGCCTCCCCCTCCACCCCATTCTCCTCTCCAGGCTCTTCCTTCCCTCCCACCCAACCTCTTACCTCATGAGCGCTAGCAAGTCTTTGAACAGAGGAGTGCTGCTGAGGTCTTCCTCCACTGCAATGTCCCTAAGGGAGACAGTAAGAGAGAGCATCAGGGTGGGGGACATTCTTGGGGGCCAAGAGCCAACTCTTACTATAGCTTGCTGTAGTGCTGTGGTGTGTCTGGAAGGCAATGGAAGCCACAGCAGGTGTGTGGAGGGGGAGGTGGGGGCCTGGGGAGATTGGGGGCCCTGGGAAGTGATGACTGGGAGAGAGTGGTGTGTCAGAGGTGACAAGGAAGGTGAGTTGCCCTGTTCTCCCAGCAGGCCACCAACTTGATGGTTTTTATTGTGTCTTCATAATAGTAGCAGCGTAGCCAGTTGGTGGTGTCATCCTCCTCTGGGAAGTCCTTGAGGACCTTCACGAAGGAGCCTGGGAAGATGCCAGTGGCTCCCTGGGCTGTGCCCTGTAGGGGAAAAGAAGCTGCATCATCTGGAAGAGAGGCCCATGTCTCAGAGTCCCACACTCTTTATAATAACAAGATCCCTTAGATTGCCATGTGTCAAAGGCTTGGTCCTCAGGGTGGGTCTGCTGGAGGAACAAGAGCCAGTGGAAATGCCTTTCGTCACTAGGGAGAGGGTTGTTCCCTTAATGGGGTAGTGGAGAACTGGTCCCTTCCTCTTTCTGTTTTTTATTTAACTTTCTACTTATTTTTTTTTCCCTGACCATTTGCAAGAGTTTTGCACTCTGCCATGCTTCTGTCATGAGTGGCCTCAGCACAGAGTCTTTGGTAAGGAACTGGAGACTCCCCAAGAGTGAGCCATAGCCAACCTTTTCTCTTCATAACTAGTTGCCTCGGGTGTTTTGTTATAGTGACTAAAGCCAACTAATGCATAGAGAAAAAAATGAGATTTCACTCGCTGCCCAGCCCAGAAGACCAACAGGTTTAGAAAAGCATTTATCTAGAAGGCTGTGGGCCTCTCCCTCTCCACCTCTCTCTTCTCCCTCTCTCCCTTTTTCCCCTCGTTCTTTCCTTCAGCAAAGATTTCTGAGCACCATTATGCCCAGGCTCTGGGCTCTGCAGATACATAAATGCTGTTCCTTCATGCAACAGGCCCTCTGCGGCAGCTAGACATGTGTACAGAAGAAAATCAGGATGGGGGAGCCGTGGGGGGTGCAGGGAAGTCTGAAAGTGCTTCCTGCTCCTTCTTATCCTCTGAGCATCCCCCCAAATCTTGGGCCTCTCCCCTAAGAGTGAGGCCAGGACTCCTACCCTATCTCTGTGTTGCTCATGTGATCAATTAACCTTCGCAACCATAAGGCAAAAGATGCATTCTTTTATGTGTACATGTGTACCTATAGATGTGTGCATGTGTACTTCCATGCATATTAATGTGTGTGTGCATGTGTATTATATGAGTGTGTATATGCATAAGCATATGCGTGCACATGTCAGTGTGTATGTGATTTTTTGAGTGTGTTCATGCATATGCATGTGAGTATACGTGTGCATGTGTATGTATGTTTATATGAGTATGTGCATGTGTGTACATGTGTACATATATAGGCTAGAAGACAGCTTCAGATACCATTCCTCAGGTTCTATATATTTTTTTCTTTTTGAAACCTAGTTTCTCACAGGCCTGGGGCTCGTCTGTACTGGTTAATTCTGTCAACTTCTTACAGACAGGGTCATCTAGGAAGAAGGAACCTCCGCTGAGAAAATGTCTCCATCAGATTGGCCTGCAAGAAAGTCTGTAAGGCATTTTCTTGATTAATAATTATGTGGGAGGGTTCAGCCCACTGTGTGTGGGGCCATCCCTGGGCTGGTGATCTTGAGTTCTATAAGAAAGCAGGCTGAGCAAGCCATGAGGAGCAAGCCAGTAAGCAGCACCCCTCCATGGCCTCTGCATCCACCCCTGCCTCCAGGTCCCTGCCCTGCCCTCCCTCAAGGATGGAGTGTGAATGTCCTCCCCAGGTTATCTTTTGTCATGGTGTTTGTCACAGTATAGAAAGCAAACTAGACTATGATTGGTGTGTAGATTGTCTGACCCACCAGCAAGTCCCAGTGATCCCCAGAGCTGGATGATGAGCATAGCACCATATCTGCCTTTCTAATGTGGGTCCTAGGAACTGAGCTCAGGCTTTCATTGATGCCTGAGCTCACAACCTCTTTGTGCAATCACACAGACCCATAAACTGAGGCTCTTATTGCCACAGTCTGGGATCTCATGGTGACCACAACATGAACAATAAGACTTTCCAGACAGCAGGGTTCACAGTTCCTCCTATAACAGCACAGCAGCTAGCTGGGTAGACAAGGCTGCTGCCTGGCTTCTGAGAGCCAGTGCCTGCCCAAGAAGGCAGAAGCTCAAACAGCCCAGTTCTACACCTCCTGCATCCACTCCTTCCCAGCCACCGGACACCAGCAACCCTGCCTCAGCCTGTCCCAGAGCCTCCTTTAGACACTGAGGAGCAGAGAGTGTCCAATAGTGACAATATTATCTGATAGGGAAGGCCAGGCCCAGGTTAGGGACCAGACATACAGTCACTCTCTGTTGGTGTGGAGCAAAGGAATCCTCAGGGTCTCATTCAAGTCTTTCAATTACCCTCACATGCTCCAGGAACAAGGAACCCAGACTCTCTGGGGACAAGGCCCAGATGACATCCGCCTCTCCCTTATCCCTGCCAGGAACTGATGAAGAAATCGTGTTTTTTGTCAATTACAGGAAGGAAACCATGGGGTTGAGCAACCTCCTGAGGTACAAGAGGCCAGCTAAAAAACAGCAAACAGTCCAGATGCACTAATCAAGCATTCTGTTTTGCAGAATGGTGGGCAGGACCTAGGACCTTGTACACTGGGCTGCCTCAGGCACAGATGCCCACTCTTAATGGCAGCCATGCTTGCTACTGGCCAGGAAATTAGAATTATTACACATGACCCGCACAGCTCTCAATGGCGGAAAGTCTGACCCCCAAAGTGAACATGGAGAGAGCTCTGTGATTGCTGTGGCCAGGTACACTGCCAGCACCTAGCGGGGCTGCAGGGGGGGGGGGGGCTAGAATGCTGCTGGACACCCTGCACTGTACAGCAGAGCACTCCCCCACCCCAGGAATTATAGGTCCCCCAAAGCATATAGTGTCAGTTCCTAGACACCTTGTTAGTGACAGGGGGACTGTGGAAGGATCGGGGGTGGAGAGGCTTGCCGCTAACCTGGCAGCCTGCAGGAAGGAGACAACCAGGCCCTGAAAGCTGTCCTTGGATTTCCACATGCACTGTGTGGGGAGAGTGTGCTGCTTCATCAACACATGTGGCTCTATCACGCCTGTGACTACAGGTCACCCAAACCTGCTGGGCCTCAAGACTATCACAGAGGACGTCTACCCTCTCCGGCCTCCCAAGATCCTTTCCATGGTGTCTGTCTGTGCAACAAACACAAACTATCTCACCAAACACTTCTGCTCCCACCTCTACCTTGGGTTCACCCCTCACCCTGTCCTAATCATCACCTCCATCCTCACCTCCATCCTCATCCTCACCTCCATCCTCACCTCCATTATCACCTCCATCCTCATCCTCACCTCCATCCTCATCCTCACCCCATCCTCATCCTCACCCCATCCTCACCTCCATCCTCATCCTCACTCCATCCTCATATCTGAGTTTACATCCATCCTCTCTCTGACTTCACCTCCCTCCACTGTTACCTCTACCCTTCCTCCAATCTCATCTCCGTGTGATCCTTACGTCTCTTTCCTCCTCACCTCCACTGTCTCGTCTCTGACATCACCTCTTTCTCACCTCTGGCTTCAGTTAGTCTTACTGGATCTAACCTCATCTTCATCTCACCTCCAGCCAGTCTTTGTTGATTCTACTGAGAAGGAAGATCACATCTCCAGCTTTGAAGCTTAGCTCCAGCTTGCTGTTCCCAGTGAAGTCAAACAGGGCCTGAGGAGAAGAGCAGCATGCTGAGAGGGAGAAAATACTTGATGAGCCGTTGGACTCCTACACCTATGGCATCACCTCCTTGGAGACTGAGAGCCTGGAAGGGTGCTGATACAGCCCCTCTGTTCCTGGAGGACCTCAGATTAGAGCCCTAGTCTCCCCAAGTGCAAAACAGATGGTTGCTATGGGATTATCCTCTTGTACATTGTAAATATTTCTCCTGCCTACTGTTTAATAAAATGTTGATTGGCCAGAAGGCAGACAGGAAGTATGGGTGGGGCTACCAGACTAAGAAAACTCTGGGAACAGGAAGAGCAGAGCAGAGATGCCAGGCAGACCATCCCCCTGCTTCTGTGTGCTGGCCAATCCTTGCCCTCAGCTAGGCAGGGCTGCTCAGCATCCAAGCTTGAGGCTGTGACCCCTCCTTCCTGCAGGGCATCCAGTGATATGCAAACACCCAGGGGTGCACAGCAGGGGACTCCACAGCTGCCAGGATGAGGTCTAGACTGTGCATACCTCTGCTCTTGGAGCTTCCATACGGTCCATGCTGGGCCCTTGTGGAGACACACCCTTGCTATGGAAAAAAAAAGGGGGGGGCTGTCAACCTTGTGGATCTCCCAGGGCCCAGCTCCAAGGTTGGAGAGGCCAAGAAAGATTATGAACCGCTGCCACCAGCCACATTTGCTCCTGCAGCCAGCCCTTCATCCTGTATTCCCACCACTACCCCAGGAGAGGCTGTTCTCCCACAAAATCGGGAGGCAGAGCTGGGAGAAGGGTTGGAGAGGAAGTCATAGCAAAGAACCTTTAACTCTCCACCTATCCTCTTTTTGGCTCACGGAGCTTAACTCTCTTACTGTGTTACTAATCCACTGAGGCTGCAGGAGATGCCCGCTTGGCTGGAATTCAGTCCTTCCTAGGTGCACAGGGAAGTGGGTGGAAAGAAAGGGTATTCGGGGGAGGTCAGAGCTCAGGAACCCTGCTTATGTTTCCTTGGCTCCTTACAGAAGCGGCTCGCTCAGAAACCAGGGCCATTCCACTGTTGAGGTGCCTGACTTATTTTCCTGCGAGGGTCAGGGCAGGAAGGGAGCCTGGGACCCTTTGGAACGAGGAGCAGCAGCGACCCCTGGGGGCTAGAGATGGGACTCAGTTTGCTGGCTCACAGCGGGTGCCCCGATAGCCACCTACATTTTGCGCGTGCGCGGTCGGAGCCTGCGGAGTGCCTGGGGCACCTGCTCTGCATCGTATGAGGACTGGTAAAAGAAGATCCTGACATCAGGGTCCATCAGCACACAGACCGGCAAGCTCAGAAGGTTCTGTGTGGAGAGGGGCAGGGCAGGATAAGCAATCGGCAGAAAGATCTGAACAGTTCTGTCACCACACCAGCTCTATCTTCTCATCTCAGCAGTCCCAGCTGGTAATAAAAATGGGTTCCTAACCCCCAGAAGCCGAAGGAGACAATTACCAAGCTTGCTTCTGGCCCATGATGAGCCCGGGACGGGTGCTGGCTTGATAGTTCATTTGGAATTATCTAAAGGTCTTCAGAGACAGCAATTAAGGGGGCTGATTATGCCAGGAACTTACCCTATAATAACCTGGAAGCTAGGATCAGAGAGGGATATGATCTGCCCAAAGCCACACAGCTTAAAGCCTCTCTCTGTAGGTGCTTTCGTAGGGTCTCACTGTAGCCCAGGCTCACCTCATACATGCTATGTAATCGAGAATGACCTGTAACTTCTGATCATCTCCTAAGTGTTGGATCACAGATGTGAGCTGCCATGCCCACGTTATTTGGTACAGAGGGTCAAACACAGGATTTCTCGAATATTAGGCAAGCAGTCTACTTTCTAAGTCATTAAAAAAAAATCAGTGCCTTGCACTGGCATGGGGGGGGGGGTGTCAAGATTTGGAAGTGATTGGGATAGGGGACTTGCAGGTTGATGTCCTCTACCCCATGCATACTTCTCTCTCCACCCTGTTTACACGAGGACTTGGAGCAGGGGAGTCTGACATAGCTGCCTATCTCATCCCATAGGGCTCATGTACCCTGCAGAGCTGAGGCCAGGCAGTGTAGCTACCGTTCCCTGAGGCACTCAGAGTCCTGTAGAAAATCCCCCAGGATTACAATCTAGAAGCAAGTTCACAACTCTAAAACCTCATTTTCTCAACAGACCCCAGCTTCACTCAGTGAGAGCAGAGGACTAGGCGGTGCCGGTGTGTGTGTGTGTGTGTGTGTGTGTCCATTTCACAAAGAAGAAAGTCAAGGCTTTTTCAGAGGGGCATCCATTCCAACAAAAGTCTCCAAATCCAGAGCTTCCCAGCTGTGAAAGGCACTTCTGGACACCAAGGAAGGCTTTTTTCCAAGCTATGACTTGGATGCTTCTACTGATGGGGTGCTCACTACCTTACAAGGAGCACTGGCCCTTCCCTGCGTGGTTGCATGGGAGGGTGTCCTTTCCTGGCCAGCCTGGCCTCTGCCGCTAACAGTTTCTTCTGTGTCCCTATGGCATGGAAAGCTGACAGTGACACACAGAACACCCAACCGAGGACAGTAGGTGTAGCCCAAATCCAACTGTGCTCAGGTGAAAAGAGGTATCAGCTCAAAGACAACCTTCTCTCACCTGTGGGAGGGGACATGATCTGTTGTTATGCCCCCATTGTGCAGGCATGAGACACCTCCGTGTGGTGTTGTGGTTTACCTGCCCCTGTTCCCACTGGGCAGCAGATGCTCTGGGGGAAAGGCACTGTGTCCCAGAGCCTGGCACAGATATCCCTCGACACACTCAAGGATTTGGCAAGCATGCGTCTTTGTGATCCAGCTCCTAAAACATATGCTTAGGATTGAAGATGGGGCTGGGGGGGGGATGGTCTCAAGAAAAGCTCAGTTCCCAAATTCATGCCCCAAGGAACTATCTAGCCTCCGGTGTTCCGCGCCCGCTCAAGCACCAAGGGGACATGGCAACAGGTACCTTCATGTAGGAGTTGAGGGCTGGGATCCGGGTCTCGGCAATCTCCTGCTTTGCACCCATGTAGACTTTGGCTGAAGAGAGAAAAGCTACCTAGAGTCTGGACTACACAGTGACTGTCTCTCAGCTACTCCTGCTGACTGAAACTGCCCAGCACCCTCTTCCCAACTCAAAGGTCTTCCTAGCTTCTGTTTTGAAACCAAGGTGTCACCAAGACATTTTACAACTGTATCTTTTAATCACAACGTTGCTAGAAGATAGATCTGTTATATCTGCTCCTATACACAAAGGTGTGAACGTGCATATACCCTCTCACATTTATGCACATGCATACACACTCAGCACACTGTACACAATACATACCTATGCAAAGCTCAAACACACAAACCCATACATATATACCTTCACTCACACAGACACATGCATTGACATTCACAACATGCACACATACATGTGTATGCATGAGCACACATGAACTCACATGAACTTATATACACACTCACATATGTGCACACAGATACTACATTCAGGAACATGCATATGTACATGCATGCACATACACATACTGTATACACATACATACATATGCAAATACACAATAAGGTCTATGTGTACACTCATGCTATGAACACACACATATTCACACAGATGCAACGTGCTTTTATACACAAATGCATGGACACACCCATAAATACTCTTTTAGCAGATGCACATACATTCCAAGCCTTAGCTCTGAGCATGGGATCTCTGCCTGCCCTGACCACAGTGATCTCTCATTCTTGGTCCCCCATTCTTGGGTTTGGATAACATTCAGGTCATGATCTTTAGAGCACCCCATTATGGAGTGCTCCCCAGAACAACTACACTGCATCTTGGAGGTAGCAGCGTGTGGGGGTGTATCCCAAGGGCCCTTGCAGTAGGCTGCTGTAGTTAGAAACCATGGGTCCCCAGCCCCACTCACACATACTGACACTTCAGAGGACTGAGTATCTGTTGCACGGATGCCCCAAATGCAAGGAGTGTTCTGGGAAAGAAGAAGCAGGTGATGTCCCACCAAGTGACAAATGTCCACCAGGAACCCTTAGGCAGGTACTCAGGGGGAGCTGCCACTCAGAAGGCTATACCAGAAGGCAATTGACAGGTAGGCGGGGTGTCTGACAGGAGCCATGAATAAAGGAGTGGCAAAGTGACAGGCACCAGTCAGCTTGCCAGAATGGATGTCCAGTATGAGAAGACAAGGCAGGACAAGGGTGATGGGCAGAGCGCCCTGATCCTAGGCTGGACTGCAGAGCAGAGTCCGCAGCAAGAAGGGTGATCAGGAAGCAGGACAACAGGAGGAGGGGCTGGAGGCAGAGGAGGCCTAGCGGAGGAAGTGCAAACAGGACTCTCTGCTTCCACAGGATTCTGTCCTGAGGTAAATGTTGATGAGATAAAGGGAGCTGAAGCCGGAGCAGAGGGAGATGCAAAAGTGAGACCCAGAGCCTGCAGGAGACACATTGCAAAAGGAAGGGAAGAAGATCTTTGGGGCACTGGAGCAGGAGGCCCAGAAGAGAGGCTGCCCACAGGGACACTTCATGACAGCTCATGGGGCGGGGCGAGGGAAGTATGCAGATGCTCTGCATGGAGAAGCATTGGGTCAAGGAAACGGGCTGGATCCTGTGGAAAGTATGTGGGGATTAGCAGGGTGAGGGTGGAATCCAAGGAGAGATGTGTTAGCTCCCAGTAGCAGAGCCCACTCAGACGTGGGGGTGGGGAGCGGAGGGCATGGGTGGAACAGCCCCTGCCTCTCAGCCCTTGTTGGAGATGGATGAAGAGAATATGGTTCTTTCCAGAGTAGGGGGGGCAGCACACACATGGGAGGTGGGTTGGAAAAAGGGAAGATGGGTGGGCCTCTGAGGCCTAGGGATGATGTAAGTGATATGATAGAGACATAGGTGTCTCCAAGGAGGTTCTTGGGCAAGTCAGGAGGGGGTGGTGCTGGAGATTTGGAACAGGGTAGGGCATGTGAGAAGAAGGTCTGAGAGGATGGGAGTGAGGCTGGAGGCTATTTGAACTTCCTCCGGGAACAAAAAGGAGCCTTGAGGATCTGTCAAGCTGAAGTTGTACTGCCGCATGGGTGGCTGAGGGAGACAGCAAAGACCAGATCCCAGGTGCTGAGTGTTCCCAACCCAGGCTCCCAGAGAGTATATGACTGTGGTGAGATGGTTGTACCAGCCCTAAGGCAGAAGCTCCAGAGGGGAAGGAATCCAGCACAGGGCTGGCAGTGTAGGGGAACACATATACAGAGGTGGCAGGGCTGTTGGGGGACACGGTAGCCTGTTACTACAGGAAAACTACCAGCCAAGCGAATAGTTTGTAAAAGGGGTTAAAATAACATTCTGCAGAGCTGGAAAGTAAGGCAAGGACCAGGTAGCTCTGGGCATGAGGGCGTAGTGTGGCCTACCTGGCAATGTGGGTAGGCTACAGGTAAATGGGCTGCCTTTGCTCTCTGGCCCAAAGCGTTCCTCCAGCTTGCTCTGCAGGGCATAGAACTGACGATAACGTCGGTAGATGAGATACTTGGATCCTCCTTTTGTCTTTACCTCAATGACAAAAACCTGAGAAGAGAGGTCTGCGGTGGGATGGGGGGCATTTGTTATGTTGTAGAGGGCTGGGAAGTCAGGGGGTGGGTTATGGAGGCTGGG